>CM042758.1:7636535-7656535 GCA_022496165.2 Catalaphyllia jardinei | reverse complement strand
TATTATTTTGTAAATTCGAAACAAGTTTACAACTTCAAGAATTGTTGCTAAATCAAGAAAAATATTTTGCAAATCGGAAAAAAATATATTTTGTCACAAGTTACTTGCACCAGCAGTCTGCAGCAGTCAGAGTTTTGTGTTTCATTGTTCGACTGGATCTAAAGTGAACCCTGGAAACAAATTCTGCTTCAAATGTGGTTCCAAAGTTGCCAAGATTTCACACCCAAGTGCAAGAATGAGTACACCTGAAGATGAAAGTGCTTCATCCTCTTCACGTATGAAGTCATCATCACAATTCTTGGCCTCCAAAGCAGAAGAACTCAGAGGATATAAGCTTACAGACTGAAACTTAACAAGCCAAACAACTAAGCCTGTTTTAGAAGAAACATAAATGATCCAGGACCCAGGATCCAGTTCAGTTTTCAAAGTCCTTACATTCACATACATTTCATGGTACTCGCCCGAGAGTGGACAATGGTATCGTACCTAAATCCCCTCAGTTCAAAGTAATGTTCTATTACGACCTTACTAGCTTCTCGTCTGCAGAACTGCACAGACTTTCCTGTTGATGTCTCTTTATTGTTCTACACTGCCGACAGAATACTACATTGCTCTCAAACTTTCTGCTACATTTATGGCAGAACTGACATCGTACTTCATGTTATAAATGATTACAAACTCTTTATAAATTATTAAATCACCCTAAAATGATTATAAAATACTGAATATATTGTAACTAATCTCAATAAACACAAACAAGGCATCAGGGAGGAGCATCTGGTTTGATACAGCAAGCGTTTTGCATCATCATCATGCCCTTTAGTGCCTTTTGCATAACTTAGAAAATCTTGATAGCCTACAAGCCCTTAGGGATTTATCATACCTGCAAGCACGCCTAAAGTTAAATACTTCTACAGTTAACAAGAATCATACATAATGAACATACTCCAGTGTCATTAGCAAAATGATACAAAATACAGAAAAAATATATTAGCCCACTCCTCTACCATTTTGGATAAGGCAAAATGGTGGAAACAAACTCTAATGCTGGCTGACTGCTGGTGCAAGAAGCACATGACAAAATATTTTTCTGGATTTAGGGACAATTCTCGGATTTGTAAACTTGTTTCAGATTTACAAAATAATATTTGTGGATTCAATAATTTTATTAAGATTTGTCATAGTTTTTCAGATTTGAAAAACTCTTCAATGATGATTTCCAAAAAATGTTACGATTTAAAATATTTTTTTTGGATTTTGAAAAAAGTTTTCTGGATTTCGTAAATATTTTGGGATTGTACTTTATCGGCTTCTGTAAAAGTGAGCCAAAAAAAGGAATTGTTACACCAAAAAAGAAAAATATCATGCAAAAAATATTTCTAGTGGATGGGAGGGTTAAAAACAAAAATCACCCATGCCCCTAAAAGTCAAATGGGTCACCAAAAATGGTATGAACCTGACTGATGCTAAGCATATTTCAATATGCTTACACAAACTTCACATTTAGGACTTGCGTTGACATCCCCTTTAAGTTGTCACATTGACTGTTGCAGTGACTGTCTGCTGTAGAGATACAGTGTTTGGTGGCTGCTAAGGCAGTTGGGTAGTGATGAGTTTGTTATAAGAACCACTGTGCTGAGTTGAGGAGAAAGAAATAATTATTATAATTTCTTTCTCTTCAACTCCTCTTTGAGTTCTCCAGCTAAGTCATTGTTGCTGTAAAGCGTATTTTCTAGGGAGAGCTCTTTTTTTATTAATTACAAGTTGGAAATCCGATGTAAATAGGCCATGTTGAATAGATCAATATTATAACATGGCTCCCAGGCTTTGGGGACAAACATCTACATGTATAGTTATATTTGTTGTTGCTTTTCTTTGTATCAAAGTGGCTTTTTGGAATTGAGGGACAAAAGACCTTAAAAATTAACAAATGTTTGACCTGAAAACCTTGGAGTCACGTTAGCTTATTGATATATCAAATGTGGCCTATTGCAGATTTACTGTCGCTGCACAAAACGCTGATGTAAATCTCTTGAAGTTGAAAGAACTGAAACCAATTGAACAATATGACTGCCTCACTTTAAGCTTCTTGTGAATTTGAAGTTTCTTATGAAGTCTGTTGGTTGTTATTAGCATGAGTGTACACAACAAAGTGAATATAGTAAAAGATGATCGAAAATAACAGGCCCATGAGTTTTTAAAAGAGATTTCTTACAATTAGACATGAGATTAGATATTGATTTTTCTTCCTTTTTTAGAGGGCGGGGGGTAGAGTGGAAGGAAATAAATGCCAATGACATTTATTGTACATTATATAATAACCCACGTTATTCTCGCATTTTGATTGGTTCTCACCTATGATCTATTAGAAGACAGATGCACGATTGACGTCATCATTACAAAGTTTTTCCCTCTGCCGTTTTAAAATGGCAGAAGGTTTTGAGAATTAGGATGATATTTTACGTGACTGGGCAAAAGATAAGGTACAAAAAAGTCTTGCCGAGGAATTGAACAGGTTTGAGAAGCCAGAAAACGAAAGATAAAGCCGTTTATTTTAAAAAAAATTATACAGAAATAACTTTCTAGCATCCTCAGTCGGCAGCTGAGTGCGACTAAACCACGCACAAACTTAGTCTTCATGGTAAGCCGAGAACCACTCCGTTATCTCCAATTTAACAAACCCAATAAACAAAATGTTTCTGAGAATAATTTATTTAAAAAATTTAACTTTTCCCAGCGTCAAAACAACTGTTGACTCACTGATTGATGTCAGGAATGAAACATCAGAACATCACTTCTTAAAACTGGTAAAATAAAATACATAACCTTGCTTTCCGATGCGAATGTTCCTGTCCATTTCAGGCCACAGCAGCGAGCTAAGTATAGCTAACCACAGCTCACGGTCAAGAGTATCGCAGCTAAAATGTGTCTCCGACACTATATCAAGCAGATTTGAGAATCACCAATTACAGAAGACAAAAATCTCCACCGTCATTTACGCTCCTTTCATTCAAAACTCGAATCAAATGGCCTCTAGGTTGACCGCAACCACAAGTTTTCCGAGGGTATATTTTCAACTCCTGTAATTTTCAAGGCATCGTCCAAGCTTTTCGGCTCACAGAGCTGCTCCAATGACAAAAACTGACTTGATTATTCCAGCATTTTCTTCAAGATTTGTGGATTTTGCAGTTCAATTCTGCTTTTGCTGTAAGTTTTCATTCCACGAGAAGCGACGCTCGAGTCAGGTTTGACAGTGGCGTGATTTTTCTCGACCAATCACAATTCTTTGCTACACATAGCAACCAATGAAACTGCTTTATTTTGAATGTATAGATCACGTCAAATGGCTTTTTTCGTGCAAAGGCGGCCGGGGGCAAAGGCGGGCCAAAAGGCCGGCTTTCGCGTTATGTTAAAATGTTTTGAAACAAAAAAGCCTTTTCGTTATTATATAAAACAAATAGATTCCATGTTACCGTGCATCTGATTCAGTAATAGATCACAGAAGACGTCAAAATGTGGTAAGAACATCAGTGACACACTCGGCTACGCCTCGTGTGCCACTTTTTTGTTCTTTTTTGTTCTGAACAGATGCACAGCAACATGGAATCTATTTGTTAACTGGAAAAAACCGTTCTGGATCAACAACTTACAAAAAAAAATTAAAACAGTGATAAAAAATAGGTGACTTTCTTTAGCTTCCACACATGTATGGAAAGTTATGTTCATATTGACCATGCAAGGAAGACTTGAATGACAGTATATCCAAATCTGGCAACTGCATCACAAAAGTACAAAAAAATCACATGGTTTCATGGGGAGAAGAGTCATAATTTATTTGAAGTGTTGTTCTGTTAAACATTGTTAGGGAATCACTACGTAACTTAATAAATATCGATGTTATCTTAAATTACCTTGCCATTGCAAGTTTTGTGATGTAATTGCTAACTGATTACAAAGTAGTCATTTCAGAGAATGAAAGCTTTTAATTTATAGGATAGCTCCAATCCTAGTCAAGAGGTTTTGATTATTTTATTAAATGAGCATGGATTGTGTGACCGTAATAGCTAACCTGTGGTCTGTGCTTTCTGTTGCATGTGGTCCTGCTGACAGTGGATTCATTTGCTGTAACAACAACTGCTGAAGTTGCATATTTTGGGACATCATCAGGGTCATCATCTCTGCATCAATATTAAAAGTAGAATAGTGAAAGAGTTACTTTAATGTAAGGCTTCAAAAGGTAAATGTGTATTTTACAGGTACATGTCTGTGTGTGCCACAAAAAAATTAGAAAGTGATCTAAATATAGCAATATAATTTTTTGCAAATGATTGTTTAAGAAAAGAAATATATATGTTGTGGTTTGTTTTTCTGTTTGGTTTAATTTTTTTTAAACCAGTTTAATTTTTTTCAAACCAGTTTAAATTTTTTTAAACCAGTTTGAATTTTTCAAACTCGGGTTGATTTTTTTGGTGAACTATCTATAAAACATAGGCACGCAAGGCGTGCAAGAGTTATTTTTTTTTTAACTGAAAGGTTTCAGAGATAACAGAATTAAATCGATGACATGTTAAATGTTTTACCAAACAAACTACAGTAATCTGACACGTCTCCAAATTAATATATATAGATATTATTTTATTTTCTAACAGGCAATTTGATTCGTTCTTTGATTAAACCGGCCACACTGTGAGTGGTGCAACATGCGCACATGCATAACTCCCCCTCACTCACCGATCTCATAGCCCCCGGGGGGGGGGGGTACTTCCTTATAAGAGGCTAATGGGGATGTGCCGCTGGATTGGGTCGCATTTTCAAGACTGGACTGACTATAATGGGGTTACATTTTTAGTAGAGTTACTAGAATGGGGTCGCACATTTTCGAGATGTCTGGGATAAGAAAGTTCTGGCAAGCAGGGAAGATACGCGATTAAAAAATGGTGCATGCTGTTTTTTAATATTTAACAGTCGTCTCGCATTGAATTCCGTCGGTTCAGGAAATCACAACTTAAACATTAATGACTTGCACAATAGTGCGGAACCCCTGGGTCCAGAACAAAGTCCAACAAATCATCCGTGCTACGGTATTTATTTTGCGGCTATTCTATCCTCCACTGAAGTTAACACAACCCGGAACACAACTTGGATCTTCTTTTGAATTAGCAAGCGTTTGATCGTAGATGAAAAGTAAAGTGTTCTACATTCAATTTAACAAACGTGTCAATTCATTTTCTATTAGGTAGAGGCATCAACAGAAAGTGACTAAGTTGGGATCGGGAAAAATTACATTTGCCCAAAAGTGACTAAGATGGGGTCTATAGTTAGCCACAGAATAGACTATAATGGGGTAGGGGTTCTGAGTGGCCAGCGGCACATACCCAGCAAAAATTGACCCAAGTACCCCCCCCCCCGGGCATAGCCCTTTCGACTCCAAGAGGAATTTTTGCTCAAAAATACTAAAATTAAGAGAGCTATTCACATTTTATACGAGTCGTAAGTTTACTTTTTTTTAAAAACAACACTACTTCACCGAAAATAGAAAGAAAGAGAAAACATTTTCTGATACGTTGAAAGTCTGATTTAAACAGGAGGCCATAACTTGTTTACTCCCATGTGAAAAACGAAAATTTTAAGTTACCATTTGTAACTAAAAATAGCAGTATATCGTTTTGTTTGTTCAAACATTTCATGGGAACAAGTGGTGACGATTCGTCAGCTCTAATTGAATTTACTCCCTTGTGATAAACAAGGGCGTCAAATTACCCTTTGTAACTAAAAATAAAAATATCGCGTTACATTTGCATCCAAGAACAAAACAATTGTCACTTCCACTTATTTTGTAAATGTTAAAACTGTTTCAAATCTAAATAGTCTCGTCTCCTCTAAAATATGTCCTTTTAACTAGAAGCGACAATTCGTAACCTCTAATATTGAATCTACTCATTGTGAAAAACAAAAGTATCATCTCTGATGTTACCCTTTGTAACATGAAATAAAATATCTCTTCCCATATGATTTGTTTACTACTGACTCGTGAACTACTTCAAAACGCAAAACTCGTATCGTTCATAACTTGCCACCATTACACTGAAGCAACCCAATGTATATTAAGTAACTGTCACAACTGTCACAGACTAAAAATCACAAACCGGCAACATACACATCAGTCTTTATTATTCAATCACCAAAGCCCTTAAACTTAATACAATCATAGAACTTCCAAGACTTCATATACCTTACTTAAGTTATCTTAAACAAGAAATTTTCTTTTTCTTCTACTACAATTCATGCTGGCTATTAATGTGACAAAGCCAAAACCCTGATAACATTGACAAAGAAAGATTATAACTTATCTTCTCAGCCCGGCCACAAAATCCTTAGCCTAACCTACAGAAAATGTCGAGGTAAACCCAATATATGGATACTTCCTCCTCTTTTACAGCAGAATAAATATGGCCGTTCTCAACTGTATCGGGATCAAATCTTCTCACATACCATTTACCTTTACAGAAATTTGATTGGTGTTTAATGGTAGCTCCAATCTGAATGGTGTGACATACATACATCTCTCACTGATCCACCTGCCCATAACATAGCCAACTCGCCGACTAAGAGGTATTTTTTTTACAAAAAAATAACTTAAAAAGGGAAAATATCTCTTTCCATTCCTCTATCCTATTCTCTCTTATTCTCACTTAGTGACTCCTGATTTACTCTATTCCCCAGCTACTCTATCCCTTCCCCCAAATCCCCATTAAGCATGAATACTAATTAACAGTAAGTTTCACTTGAACCGCCAACCTCTGGATCTGCTTCCCACTGTCATTACCACTTGACCATGAAAGCATTGGATGCAAGGCCTTTCATACTTGTTTTAATTATCAGTTCATCACCCCAAGCCCCTCTCATATAAATTTTAATTCATTCAAAAATACATATAAATTTTAATTTATTCATACATGAACCTTGTCTTAATTACTAAGAAACTAACTAAGTGGTTAGACCTTTAGCCAATCACTAACCTGAGAGCTCAACCCAAACTACTAGGTCATATGCAAAGTTCCCAGCCTAACATCAAAGCTAACCATTGAAAATATGTGCTTAGGCCTAATCACTAACTTGAGTGCTTAACCCAAATTACTAAGACACATGCTCACATTCTGCTCAAAATCGAAAATTAAACTGGTTTAAAAATTTCAACCCAGTTTGAAAAATATGAACCAGTTTGAAAAATTTAAACTGGTTTAACAAAACTTAAACCAAAAATAAAATCGAATCACAACATATAATAAATTATTTAAACAACAAAGAAAAAATTCTGTAAATACTTTTTTCAAGAATACTGCTAAGCACCGTAATATATCATAATGTAAATAGAGTATTTGGTGTCAGTATTGTGATTAATGTAGGTAATGTAGGTAATAACTGGTAATAGTCTAACTGGCCTTCAAATTCAATGTTATCTTTTGTCATTTCAGGAAAAGAATTAGGCCAAACATTTTCTTCTTTTGACACTCTCAGGACATTACTTAAATTTCTACACTCCAGAAACCAGTTATTCTGACTTTTTCTTCTACCAACTTTATGGCAATCTTCATGCAGGGCTTCTCCAGCAGCAGGAGGCTGCTACTATCACCACAACCAAGACTTACCTTTCATATTGTCGCCATTATGATTTTGCTTTGGATGTGTCTTCTGATGTTGCCTTTCATCCTTTTCAAACAAAAATATGATTATGGCTGAATCAAACTTTGACCATTTACTTCAGAACATTAATTTAACAGCTCTGCAGTCCAAATTACCCTGAAAAATTGAAAGCTGCAAGTAATATAATTTATAAGTTGTTGTGCATACTGTCAACTACCAAATGGAAGATAAATAACATAATCATCCAGGGCTCAAAATAATTTTTGAACGGTGGCCAGTCATGTTGACCGGCCAAACCAATTTTAGCTCGGTCATGTCTCGTTTTAGACCGGTCAAAATATTGAAAATGCTTATTTTGAAGAATTTCCCCATTAAGCCAAAAATATCGCCTCATGCACAAAAATGTGTTGTTAAAGAGCATAAAAATTTTAATTGCTAAAAGTATCACTTAAATATGTTTGATTTTTATTTCCACAGACTGCATTACACTCAGGTAATTCTACTCGACATGAAACTCGCCTGGGTTAACAACAATAAAAATTTGCTATATTATCTTATTAGAAATGCTCATTTTATCGTAGTTACCCGGTACATAATTGTATATTAACTTACCACTTACGTTGAATGCGATTTTGGTTGTAAACACTTCAAGTTTCTACCAAACACTAATAGGGCTGCATAGGCTCGTGCTACAAGTGAAAGATCGCTGCCTTCGCTCAGCATGCTCGGTCAGCATGTAGGAAATGAAACGCTAACGGCTTCATATCAACTGTGTCCAGAAGAGAGGATTTGCCTCCTTGACAATATACTTATGGCAAAGTACTGTTAGTCTTGGACATTCGCATACATAGATTCACACAAGATGACTTCGATAAAATCTGTGAGGAATACTCAGATGGCATAGCAAGAATAAAAGATATCGAAACTTATTGTTATGATCTGTAGACACTTGTCGTGGAAATCGATTTTTTTTCCCTTTATTTTGTTCAGTACTAGCAAACATTTACCAGAACCCTGTTAGGTGGTCAACTTTTCAGTACAAGTGGGACACATCCTAATGCAAAATGGAGATTTAAAGAAACATTGTTGATTCAAAGCATTTTAAGATGAATTATTTTCTCATGATCTTGCACATGATAAAAGACGCTACGAACATGATATTTGCTGTAGATTTAATAAACCACACACAAGTCCCGCCCACAAGGCAATTAAATCTGTAACTGTGACGTTGATTGATGCAATGTTCATTGTTGTCTAGTCTGTTTAGCATATTTACAGAGGTTGATGTCTCCTGTGTTATTTTAGCAAGCCGCTAAGACGCCACAGCATTCACGAAGCTGACGATCATAACTGTCTCATCTGTATTCTCCTATTTTTTAACTACAAGCAACTGAGATATTTTATTATTTCACTGTTTATGTTTTCCAGAAATGAAGGAAAAATTTTTTCCTAATGAATTAATTGGAAACCACGTACTTGACCGGTCAAAATGACCGCCAAACCCAAATTTTGTCCGGACAAATAGTCATCTTGGCCAGACATTGTCCGGTGACCGGCCGTTATTTTGAGCCCTGATCATCACACTTGAACATTTAAAACCAGACTTGGCAACAAATAGACACATACTTTCACTCTTTGAAGAAGTTGTTCACTCTTCAGAGTTTCCACTTGCAACAACTGTTGGAAACCTGCATGTGGATAGTGAAATAGTTCAATTTTTACAAAATTACTATTAAATTCTGAAAGAAAGCAACCTTCCTGGGCAAAAAAATAGTTGTTTGTTTAAGCCATTTCCAAAAGAAGCAATGTTCAGCTAGATTCTGAAATAAACAGTCTCTAAAATAAGTGACCTCAACATAACTTGACTTTCTGGGAAATATTAGTTAGGAAAAAAAGGAAACTAACAGTACCCCCCTGCTGAAATCATGTACAAGTCCGAAAGGAACAAAATCAGCATTGATAATGTAAGTAAGTGTCTGCACGACATGAACTGAATTTGTTAGACCCTTGTTAAAAGTCATTCCTATCCTCAACTTTAACAAAAGCTCAAAAAAATTCAACAAATCTTAAGACTTAAGGAGGCTGGAAAGGGTTTTTTGCTGTACGCATGCGGGCAATCTACACACGCCATAACAATGCCATGGTGCATATTTAGATAGATCTTGTAGCACATTAATGCAAATGTGAACAGTATAAAACTCTCCCCAACTAATTTTGGTTACTTTTCTTGTAACCCGTAAAACAATCAAATGGAAAAATATATCTTTTTCACAGAGAATACGTCTGGATAGAACGCCACTGATTTTGCACATGCGGGAACTTGATTGAGCGTGTGAACAACTTTGCGCATGTGTAAATTGGGATCTAGTCGACCGTGACTTTTTGCATATTTGCAACATTGTCCACCAATATTTCCGCTTTCAGTCAGTGAATTTTTTTCAAATTTTTGGTGACAACTAAGATCAATCAGATGCCTATCTATACCAATTTTTTAAAAATTCTGTAGGTGGGAAAAAATTTAAAAAGCAATAGTGGGAAAGTAGGTTTTTTTCCCTTCATCTGCCCTACAGAATTTTTTTGAACTTACATATTTTGAAGATCATTCCTCTTTTGTGCATTTTATTTGTTTTTCGTTTTTACAGGTTACAGTTGACAGTTAGATATAGGAAGAGAGAAAGTAACAAGCCAAGGACATCATGTATTATAAATGTAAAAAAAGCTACTGTTGCATTAGTTGGAGGAGGGGTTTCCATTTGTTTTCATGGATCCGAAGTTTATTATTCTTTCTACAGTAACTAGAAAACGTTCGATTTGAAACATGTTTTTTATTTTTTCGAAAAGTCTTATTGAGTTTGGTACGATAAATTAAGTGTTTACTTTCTAGCATAATGTAATTAAGTAACATGCCGTCACTGTCACAAGTTAGCGTGCCAAGAAAGCCAAGAACAATATCTTTAATACCAAAAGGCCTGAAGGTTATGCCCTGAGAATTTAGCATAACTGTGACTTCATCCCAGAAAGCATGCACTTTTGAGCAATAAAAAATGTTCCAAATTCTCCAACTCCATACCACAAAAATAACACCACGGGGAATCAACTTTTTTTTATTATAACTAACATTTCATTCATATATAAAATTCTGTGTAGTGTTTTATATTGAAATTCCCTTAACCTGGTATGCAAGGTTACTTTGGAAGGGAGTAAATAAATCTTCTCCCAGTCAAGGTGAACAGTGTCTGTATTAAACACTTTGTCATATTTTTTCATTGCAGTTGCTTTACAAGATATTTTAGAGATGACACTCTGGCACAAAGATTTCGAATTAAGCCTCTCTAAAGAGGTTCTATTTCCATTGGCCTTTCGTCATAGAGGTTGCCAATTTTAATTAATCCTGCGTTGAAAATCTTTGCATTGTAAACTGATCTAGAATCAACACATATAAGCGTATTGTTCCACAAGACTTGATTGACTATGTCTGAAAGTGAGGAGTGGTTGCATTTGTTCAAAGAAGACCGAGTTAAAACGCATCCTTTGTAAAAGTCTGGAAGAGCTATTGATAACTTTGTGAGATCAAAGTTGCAATGGAATAAAAACTTACCTCCTGCCCTTTTGAGATAAAGCTCAAAGGAACATTTCCACCCAGCTGGGTTGCTATCTAAGAATTTCTTAATACAAAGTATTCTTTGAGCTTTAATCATGGACTCGTTGTCGGGCGCATTTTCAACCCCCCTTTTTCAAGGTATTTATTAGTGCAGCACGCTTCACTTACCCTTCCAGATAAATGAACATAGTAGATTATTAATTTTTTTAATAAAGTTTTTCTTGGCTGAGATAAGAGAAGACTGGTACAAAATTTTTGATACAGCAATTAAATGACTTAATAACTTGTATTTTCCCTAACAACATAAGACCTCTCCAATTCCAGCCTTTTAACAATTCTCTCAAAGATTTCTCAATAGTTTCGAAATTCATTTTGGAAAACAAAGAGTGGTTATTGGTGAAATGGAGAAGAAGAATTTCTGTTTCTCATGATTTACACACAAGCCCAAGTATGTGCTAAAAATCTTGATAGTGTTAAATAGGGCAAGGTGTGACTGTTTGTCCCGCACAAATGATGTCTTGTTGTCTGCAAATATGACTAATTTCAGTTCGTTTCCATCCACCTTAATTCCACTTATTTGATCATTGTTATGCACAGAGATAGCAAGCAGTTCAAGTACTATGATGAAAAGGGATGGTGAAAGTGGGTCGCCCTGGCAGACACCTCATTTGACATTAAAGGAAGGAGTTGAGAAACCATTATTTGTCACCAAGCTCGATACATTCTTATAAAACGTTTTGATCCATGCCGTGAAAGATAATTCTCCAAAGCCAAATTATTCCAGTGATTTTAATAGAAAATTCCAATCCTGAATAGACGGCTTTTTGTAAGTCTATAGCAGTCATAATACCTTTGTAACCTCTTGCTTTCGTAAAATCCATAACGTCACTTATTGTTCAAACTGCGTCAAATATAGTTTGTCCCTTGACAAAAGCATTTGATCATAATGAATGATAATATATGGCAAGACCTTTTCAATGCTTTTTGCAATCGCTTTTGACCCAATTTTGACGTTCATGTTTAGGAGAGATATTGGTCCCCAATTTTTGATCAATCTCCCGTCTTTGTCCTTCTCCTCTATAAAAGTTGTCACAGCTTGCTTTTGCGTATTAGATAATTCCCCATAAAAAGAAGTACAATTTAATGAATCCACAAGAGGTGTACCAATTTCTGGCCAAAAGAATTTGTAAAATTATATTGTAAGTCCATCATTTCCAGGGGGTTTTTCAAATAGGGAGAGAACTTTATAGCATTCCGCATATGTCAGCTGGCCTTCACATAAGTCGTGTTGTTCGTCATTTAATTTAGGAATAAAAGAATGATTACCCACAAAAGGACAAGTTGGTTTGTTTGTTTCTAATCCCTCTTTTTCATCGTAAAGGTCCGAATAGAATTTGTACATTTCATTTGAAATGATATTTGGATCTTTGCACTCTGTTCCATTTTCTTGAAGGAGTTTTTTAATGCAGCTTTTCTTCTTGTTATTATTTTCCAAGTTCAAAAAATACTTGGTGTTCCTTTCTCCTTGTTCCAACCATCTTGCCTGGGAACGAATAATCGAGCTTCTTACAATATAGTCATATTCCCTTTTGTATTCTGCCTTAAGCACTTCAAGATTAACAATATTTTCCTGTGTTGGTGCTTCTGCTAATTCGTTTTCGCATACTAAGATCATTTTCAATGGTCCTAAGTCTCTTTCGCAGTTCTTTTGCTTTTAATTTGCGGTAGGAAATGCTTTCTTGGTGTATTTTATATTTCATCCAATCCCATTTAATTCTTTTATCATCACAAAAAATGACTTCTTCAAGCCAATTGAAGAAAATTTTTACGCAAGCTTTGAAGGAAAACAGGATCATCCAGAAGGCTATTATTAAACTTCCAAAAAGATGACCCATGATGATTGTCTAGGCTATTGATTTCAAGTGTTATTGTTATTTCAAGTATTAATGATCTGTGTTAATAGCGGTTTCAACGTCGCTTTTGACGAGCAGACTATAAGCCAATAATCTAATCTTTGAATAATTGGACTTTTTTGTCTCCAAATAAATTTTTTACTATCCGGGTTTTGGATTCTCAAAATATCAACCAAATTGTTTTCCATTCATAATGTCCTCTAAAATTTAACAGATTCCTTCAAAAACGGGTTTCCCCCTGAGCAGTCTAAAGCAGGATCTAGGGTTACATTAAAATCCCCACCAAGAAAAACTTTGCAGTCTGGTGGACTGTGTTCCTGTTCAGAAATGAGATCTGACAGTGTTAGGAAGAACGAAGATTTTTTCATAGTAATTTTTGGTGCCTAAACATTTACCAAAGGGAGAGAAGCCTCCTGAATACTTGCCTCTAAGATCAGATACCTCCCCTCCTCGTCAGATCGAAAAGATTTGTATTTGAAATCAAAACCCTTGCGTATTAGGAAAGCTGCTCCTCAACTGTGGATGGAGCCATGGGCAAAAAAATCTCTCCAGGCCACTGAGCTTTCCATTGGTTTTCGATCTCCTCAGTGCTATAGGTTTCTTGTAGAAAACACGTCAGCGTTTTTTTGATCAACCAATTAAAAATTGACTTTCTTTTTTCGAAAGTGCAAATGCTGCAAACGTTTAAGGATATAACTTTAAACTTAAGATTATTACCATCCATGGTAAGAAGTATCGTACAGGTAAATTGCGATGATAAACAACCAAACAATAGCTTTCATTCCAGAAAAAGCAGATGTCAGATAAAACAACGTTTCTTTGAATACTTTAAGGAGAAACATCACATAAAACAAAAGGACAAAAGTTTGAACATAGCCAGTAGAATACAACTGTTAAAAGGTACGATGGAATGAGACCGCCTCATGGGAATATGATCAGCTTCGAGTTGCAAACTTATCATTATTGAGGAGGTGAATAAAGTTAAATAAAAGGTCTTTTGAGCTCCAAACAGATCAATTAGAAAGAAAAGAATACTTAAGTTCCATTAACTTACATTAGGAATTTCTTACCACTAAATGAATACATGAAAGTTGCAGTAAGAACTTGCAAGCGGGTGAAGAAATTATCCACAACAAGGCTAAACAAAGCAAAAGTTAGTAAAATTGTACACCGTCAATAAACAGCTTATATGGCTCCGCTCTACCGAAAGATCATTCCTGATAACATGTAATATAGGAGTCTGAGAAGATTTCACCGACCTGTCCTCTTAATAACCAGATAATAATTTGAAGTAGAAGGAAAATAACTTTGAGTAGACGGCAGACAATGCCGATAAAAAGACATGCAGTAGTTTTATCGGGGCCTCCAGGAGCATCTCCTAGAAAATTTTGAAATTTGGGATCTAGAAAGTGCATTTCAGTGTAATTTAAATAAACAATAATGGTTTTAAGTTCTTTTCTGAAAGAAAAGGAATTTCACTAAATTTCACATTCAATCTGATGACACTTGCAATTGGTAACAGTTCAGGTGCAAGCGCAAGCCTGTAATACTTTGTGAAGTTTCCTGTGGATTTAAGCTTAGAATTTCTTCTTATTGAGCATGGGACCATCATTGACTTTTTTTAACCTTTGTGATGGTTTTGGTTTTTTATTAATGATTTCAAAAGTGATAAAATTAATACATTCAAACTTAAACTTGACATATTATGAAAATGTTTCACTTTATAATATATATTATGAAGCATTGAAAAAGTGCATGTCTTTATTCATACTTCAGTTTTATCTCAATTTCATATTTTACACAAACATCTTTGTACGGCTGCCAAGTTTAAAAATTGTGTAAGATCTTGCAAAGCTTGTTTCTTTTGTTGAAAGAAATCTTCTTTTATTATTATTTTTTGAAATACATTGTAGTTATTTGCTCTCTAAAATCCTCCATGTGCGAGCCATGCCCTGGGTTGCATGTTGTTGTGTTTAAAGAACTAATTAAATTATGCATACATTCACTGGAGATTAAAGAACTAACTTTAATATTATTATATTTTTGAAAGAAAACAACTGAGCTTCATTTGTGTCCTCTCTATTTCTTTTCAATTTGTCCCATGCACTGAGCAGCGATTACTGGGTTTTTTGCTTCATTTCAGAAGAAAAAGTGACAAATATTTAAGTGCTGCCATCACAGCTCAGTGCCCAGATCACGTTTGGGGGCAATTCTCAAGGCTCAAGTGATTTCAGATTTCTTTTATCTTACAGCTATAACAGTTGTACTTTTCAATCACTATGCATTTGTTGACAAGAAAATTAGACATACAGTATTTGTGCTTAATTTTATTGACAGATAGGCTCACATTGTTTATACAAATAAAAATTACTCATAAGCTATTTACTTTGAGTAGCTGGCACGCCAAGGACAACTAGGCGGCCAATTTTGCCAGCCACCGGAGCTTACAGAGAATTCTGAATAACACAGTAGCTTTCGATTTTGGGGTGCAACTGAATGCATTATATGGTTGCCATGGTATCAGGTTTTCTGGAAAAAATACCTTATCATGTAATGATTCTATGACGTTTCATATATTTCTGTGGTAAATTTCACACTGACACGATAAACCGAACTGTATTTGGAAAAGAATTTGTAAAACTAGTCTGGGCAAAATGAAAACTATTTAGAGCTTCCTTAAGCTTAATTAAGACTTAAGCTTAGTATCTCACCGCTGGAAGAACTGTGATAAACTTCAAGCCCCGTGTTGTTCCTGCTTGAATGACTTCTAATTTTCTGTTGATTAACAAGAAATATTCATGACTTCCATACAACCACATACATGGAGCTTTAAGTTTCACTCACTTGTTCGAGTACTTTTAATCGAAGTTTAGTGAGTTCGTCCCGCGCGATTCCGTCAGCCATTTTGTTTGTTGTGGTCAACTACGAAGTCGATGTCGTTCCCAGAGCCTTCGTTACCCTTGTGCGGTTCGGCTGGAAGGGCCCTGGAAACAAGGGTAATGAAAGCCTCATTGCCGATTTCATACGGTGGGGGCCTGGGTACAAGTCCGTGTATTATGGGATTAACAACACAAGACCCATATATTCAGAAAGAGCACACCGAGCTCTTTTCCTTAAGTTTCGTGTTAATTGGGCCAATATTGAACAAGATACAGCCATTCAAGAACTGATTCCTCTTGAACTTATTAATTCAGATAGAGACGCTTTCCGTAAGGCAAGAGAGGCATTTTTAATCTACAAGAGCAAGACACTTGAACCCTCTGGGATGAACAGGCGTGACGAAATTTAAACCGTTTATATTTCCATATTTTATAACGCACTTGTAACCTATTTTTATTAACCAATTATGTCACAAATTTTCCTTGTATCATTTTTAAATATTATAACCGTTTGTTTCTATTTTTAGTTAGCCTCAGTGTAGCCCCTGAAGAAGGTTAATTCTGCCTAACCGAAATATTGGGCATTAAAATTCACCTTAGCTGTTCGATCAGCCTTTCATTTAGATTTTTTACTTTATTGAACACTGCTGATCCTGATCTTCTGTTTGTGCAAGTGGTCCTTCCTTTGTAGTTTACCCAAAGAAATGTATGGATTTCCGGACAAGTGTCCGGCAATCAATACATTTGTTACTAAATTTTTAAGTTTTTGAATGGCTGTTTCTTGTTCAATATTGGCGCAATTAACACGAAACTTAAGGATTTTGTAAAGCTCAGTGTGCTCTTTCTGATTATATGGGTTTTGTGCTGTTAATCCCATAATACACGGACTCATACGCAGGCCCTCACGGTATGAAATCAGATTCAATGAACATAGGCACTCTGTCGACAAAACTAACATTAAATCCAAACCACCACTGTTGCCGAACATTTTCTGTCTCATCCTAATCATTGCCATACTGACATGCAACTAATTCCACTCGAACTTATCCACTCGTCACGTGATTCAATAAGAAAAGCCAGAGAGTCCTTTTTAATAGAGTTAGCAAGAACACTGGAACCTCACGGTATGAATAGACGTGATGAATTGTAAAACTTGTAACCTTAGAAAGCCTTTTTTATCTTTTAATCTTTTATATGTTTCGTTCGTCATTTTCGTCACTGCTCTTGATTTCGAAATATGTATTACGACATTCACCACTATATTCTATTGTAATCTCATTTTTGTAAGTTAGTGACATCTAAACCTGAAGAAGGCTGGTTTGGCCAGCCGAAATATTGTTTTTAATATATCACGTTGTGCCAGCCTTGCACTAGTCTTTGACTTCTTATCGTTTTTATTTCTCAGGGTCTCTCATCTTAACGCCCCAGAGGGCGGTAAGATGAGAGACCCTGGAAACGAGGTACCTTGTACCTCTTTTACGTACCCAGCGTTTTCGGCGATGTCTTGATAAGCCTTTACAACTAAAAAAAAATAGGCAGTTGATGACTACATGTAGCTTACTGCCGCGGCCTGCTATTACCTACAATAGCGTATTTAAGGACGTTCGCGCGAAAATTTTCCCCTCGATAGAATTTTTTTAAATTTTTACTGCTGGCCGATAATGAGTTACTTGTGCCAGAAATGCCCAAAAAAAAGGGAGTCACCGTCTTCGTTTCAGAGATAAAGCGTGTGGTAAACTACACTGGTTTCGAAAAATTGCCCCATACAATTGAGCACGGTCTACAGGAGTTTATATCGAGGGTGAGTCAACGGAGGCAAACGATCTTATTTTGTAAAAGTGGGTCTCTTGCATAAATAATTCCAAATGTTACTAATGTTTTTTAATAATTTAACCCATTAAGAGGCATTTGAAACCGCCGCCTAGATGCACGAAGAGCTAATAAGAAGGGAATTCAGTCGATGGTGCATTTTGCCAAAAATTCAAACTTCTAGTCGATAAGATTTTCTTCATTTTTTCCCTAAACATAGAAAATCAGTAGAGAAAATGATTCGTCGAAAGAAAAATTGGGGTCACCGAACGTCCAAGATCGTTAAATCCAGGCAAAGCTCTAGCAATGGCCATCTGCCCTATCATCTGTTTATTTTATGACTTCGCGCGTGCGCTCATGCATGACGTGGCATGTGAATTTGTGTGCGCAGTAAGGATGCGCAGAAACAATTAACGCGAACGCAACCACGCTGTGATGCACGAAACAATTTTTTTTTGTCTAAAAAATAATTTTTAATGTTTCCAAATCCCCGCTTAGAATTATTCTTCCAATTTTTTTTCCATTTGTTTATTAACAATTACACTATTTACAGAAATACACAATACTCTAGTTACATTACTTGAAAGGAGAAAGGAGAAAAAAGGAGAAAGAAAGACTACAATGGATTAAGTCAAGAATTAAATAAAGGGAGAACAAAGATAAAACAAAAAAAACATTGTGTACAGTGGTCGAACACAAAACCCTAAAACATAAGATATAGTACGCATTACAAAAAGCGCATTTTCACACAAGAAATTTTCTTTTAAGACGACTCTCAATAAGAAGTTTTTGGTACAATTTTAACAGCACAAATTCAGTAATATTACAGGCTTTATAGTACATTTTCTGGTAGTATAGGTAGTACTTTGCAAATAGTAGACAATAATTAAGTTTAAACTCATTATCCCTTGAAGTATTTAGATCTGTTCCGAATAATATTTCATGACACGTTGGAGAAAAAGTGCAATTGAATTTTGCATTAAACCAATCAACGACTTAAACATAAAAACTTTGAGTATAGTGGCATTCAACGAAAGTATGGAGAATAGAAATGAAGTAACAGAGAATTAACTCTGAAGTGTAAATTTTAGTGCTAATTTAACCCATGAATAACCCACTGGGCGTTAGCCCTTCAGAATAGAGTCTGGCTCTTTACAGTATGGGCAATTATTTTCATCATTTACGCCATAAATGCACAGCTCCTTCTTAGTAACGGGAAACGAAGCAAAAATATTTTAGCACAAACGCATCCAGAACGAAAACAAAATATTTAATTTGGCTCTTTCGATAGAGATAAGTCGCTCCCCGAAGTGAATCTTGGCTTTCTTGAAAAAGATCTTCTGCCACTCGAAAACTCTTATTTTTCCCTAGAAATTCAGCTCGGAACATATATAAATTAACATTCGTTTGAATCGTTGATGAGATGACCTTTTCCGGATATTTTCGCGTCACGGTCAACAAAAATCTCTGATTACAAAGTCACACCGAACCAACGCTTTTCAAAGAAATCTTTTCAAAACCCTGACTTCGAAGCGATATAACTCTTAGGCGTTAATATAATATAATAAAATCTATTCCTTAACAATCCAGCTTCGTCATGTTAGAATTTCAGCAAAATCGAACGAAACTGGAATTAATTAGTAAAGGGGGTAAAATTCAAAAGAAACTGTCGTGCTGCGTCGGTGGGAGTATTACAAGATAATTTGGTTTTATCAACTGAGTTATTTTTTTATTTTTTTGTACACTTTTAATGCCACACACTTATAATATTTACAATACATATACATACATTATTTACAATTCTAAAGCAAGCTACTTACTCTACTTACAGTACTACGCTAGGTTACAGTACATTAAAAAAGCGAGACAGTGCGAAGAGCGGATAATTTATTCAATTTGTGGCCTTCGTCACGGTCAAGTTATAAAAAGCTTACTTCTGGATAATTTTAGCCTTAAAAATATCCTGAATTCCATCTCTGAAAGATTTGGCCCCAATATTGAGCAAATAGTCGTATAGGAAAGCCGAGGAGGGACTTCCGACTTCCAACTTCCTACTTCCGACTTCCGACTTCCGACTTCCGACTTCCGACTTCCGACTTCCGACTTTCGACTTCCGACTTCCGACTTCCGACTTCCGACTTCCGACTTCCGACT
>CM042758.1:7604149-7620445 GCA_022496165.2 Catalaphyllia jardinei | reverse complement strand
CTTACGGTGGATTGTAAATCAAGGAAAATCTACCGACATTTACGCACTCACCCACTGTTAGTCTGTCTGTGTTTTCCCTAGTAGGCTCTCGTGGAGAACCAAATTGTCATCATTGAAAATTTGTCGATTGGATCCGACTTAACCCGAGTCGAAGTTCGCGTCACCGAACAGAAAAAGTTCCCACAGACAGATAACAAAAGCTTCATTGTCTTTAAAAATCCTAACCATAACAATAGGCAAAGTTTGATACGCTATCGCTCCTCCATCATCATTGGTAATTGTTTTGTTCGTGGGCTTGGTTGATTGCAATTGACGAGAATTCTTTGCAAGAGCACGACAAAATGACCTTTAAACAACTCCCTTGCCACTTCTGGATGTTGTTGATCGATGTTCATCATATCTCTGAGGTGCATCGAAAGCCACCACACATAATTCACATTGTTGTTTGCAAAGAAATAGGGCAATTGTTCTGCCAGCGCCTCACGATACAGGCAAAAGTCGGCCTCAGAACGAACGAACCAGTGTTAGAATGGTTAGCTCTAGAGCTAACACAAGATCCCAAAATGCGAACTGTGAACTTTGGAGCCTTCGTTTCTTACAGCCATACACCACTCTTTGAAAACAAGAACACCTTGTGGACTTAAACACGTATCTCCGCTATAGCTGCTATATGCAGCTTTTCTCTGCCTGTATAGACAAAATGCCGTGATCTGATGTGCTTGACAAGATATGGTAACACTCGGAGTGACACATAAGATTTTGCACTGCCAGATGAGGCAGCTCATGTTTCAACAAAAGCACTTGTCCAACCACTGTCCTGAAGTAAAGACCCTATCAATTTCAGAGCAGCCATGCATTAGTTCTATGTGAAGACCTATCTTTGAGATGAATTGTCAGAGAGATTTAAAGCGCAAAAATCTTTAAAACATATGTCAACCTTTCCACTCAAACACAAGTAGTATGAGGGTTAAAACTAAAATTTATTATCGCCGATAACCTAAGTACAAAATTCTAAAATTCTTTCAGACATGATTCACAGGCTATGATAATGGCTGCTCCATCTGCGACTCTTGATAGCCTGCGGAGGTTTTCGCCAGCAGCCAACTTTTTCTACTCAGCTATAGCATTTTTTTTTAGGCTCTTTGGCCGACAATGAACTTTTGTACTGTAACATCGTCAACTTTTCCTGTATAAGGCTGCGACACATTGGGAGCAAGGTCAATAAAATTGACCTTGCTCCCAATGTGTGGCTTCATAGCTCAGTTGGTAGAGCATCGCACCGGTATCGCGGAGGTCATGGGTTCGAATCCCGTTGAAGCCCTGATTTTTTTTCAGGCTACTTCTTTCCAATTGCTCAAATTGGAAAATCTACTGCGAGGATCATACTTCACTTGCATCTACAACCGCAGTTCAAATATGAAGTATTTCATATACACTTTGTTTCATAACATTGACACATTGGAGCAAAAGAAATCCTTTTATTGAGCTACATCACATTAGTTTGTATATTGTGTGATTGTCCGGGTGACGGTAGTTCTGAAAAGAACTGTTGTTGGTGACTGACGTTTCGACAACCTGTCATATTCAGAGCATAGTTAATAGAGGTGAATGGTTATGAAACTCGTCAAAGTTCTTTGTTGTATGTTATTGTTCTGGTTTTTCGCCTTGACCCTGCACAAAACACAATAGTTGTTTACTCCGAACTGAGGAACTAACCAATAGAAACGTGTCGGTTACGTAATCCCTGCATAGTTTATGAGGGCAAAACAAAAGATTGTGCAGGGTCGTGGACCTTCCAACATAAATCTTGGCATCTTTGTTTGCTCATTTGATGTTTGCCGGGCTTCATAACCAGTCCCCTTTATTAACTATGTTCAGAGTCAAGTGAATAGTGTTTGTCAGTCGATGATGTTATAAGTCTGATGTTAAGTCTGGTCCATTGAAAGTGATGTGTCAGTTTAGCCTTGATGGTATTGGCTGAAAGACTCGTGTAACTGAATTTGTCATCAGTCATTGGTTGGTTTCGATCTGTCTATTGTTAGTCAATTTCGTCGGTTTTTTTGTCCGTCTACAACTAGTTTGTAACACACCGGACAGCTTACGTGACGAAAACAGATACCTGGAACGTGGTTTTCACAAGAACTACAACGCTGACTTTATTAGACGAAACATTTACCGACCAGCTACTGAGGCTGACACAATGAAAAGAAACCCAACTCTTGTCACAACAGTGACTATACCTTACATTAAGGGCACTTCTGAGACCAACTCACGGATCCTACAGCCTCACAACATCCGTGTAGCCCACAAACCCACAACTACGTTACGACACTTACTGATCAACGTTAAAGACAGGGACGAATCTAACAACAGACAGGGTGGAGGACGAATCAAAATACAGGTCTGGAAGAGGTACAGGACTACAGAAAATGGGGCATTTTAAATGCCTCAGTGCTCCTTAATGAGCTTGGGCATCCCACTTTTTGATTTCAAAATTGAAGTTCTCATATGATAAATGTTCAGTGAACAAAGTTTGAACGAAAATCTATTGACACTTTTATTTCAGAGGAACTATCTTAACACGAGACTGACTGAAAACAAACGAGCCAAGAGAAATGGTGATGCCAACAATCACATTGCTGTGCGTCATCAACTGACAAACCACAGCACTGACTGGGACTCTGCTCAGTACTTAACAGTAGTACATGGTCAGCATGTTAATCCTTGTTACTGTCTTTAGGTGTCTTCCCTGTCTTCCTGTATACTAATAAAGTGTCTTCCTGCATACTAATAAAGTGTCTTCCTCTATACTAATGTGGATTTCCTGCATACTAATTCGGTATAGGTTTACTAAAAGCGTCACTCTAAGACGATGGAAACACTACACCTGCCCAGACTTGCCCGCTAATAGTTAATCCTGATTGGCTCATAAGAAATCGTTTACGAATTCAATATAAAAGCGCCAATTTTAACGAAAGCGTCATTCCTATGACCGAATGTCACGCGCTTTCGTTATGGTTTCAAACTTATGTCAAGTAAATAATCAGGTTCCACGTAATGGAATTTTTGAGAAAAAATGATATTAAAGGTGGTTAACTTAGAAATCTGAATAAGTTTTTATCTGAACTCAGAGCTTTGTTGACGAAAGAGAGACTTTTCTTGTTTGCCGCTCCGTTAGTCACGCACTGAACTCCACTTTCAACCCTAGATTTGCATACAAACTCTAACGGAAATGCCTATTCTCTACTTGCACAAATCCCATAATACACCTCTTTTACCCCCCAAAAATTTGCATAGGCATTGTTTTAGATTACTCTTGGGACATGTTCATATCCCAGGAGAAATTGCAAACAATGAGTATGCAAAATTTTGGGGGGGGGGGGGGGTTAAAGAGGTGCATTATGGTATTGTGCAAGTAGTGAATGGGACAGCTCTACCATTGAAATTACAACAATAGAAGTTCGGAGCGCTAATTAGTTGTCAATACGTTTCTTGAATATTACTTTTATTAGCGAACACAAGATTTGATTCAAATACACAGAGATTTGAAATGAATAAAAAGAAAATACATTTATTGATAACGAAAGCTCCTCAACAACAGGAAATTAGGATGCAATGAACAATAAAACTGAAGTCCCCTTGACAAAGAAATAAACCCCTAAAGAACAACACACTAGATATTTGTATTGAGATTAAAACATAGTAGGTCTATTCTTCATCTCGTGGAATGGGTTGCTTCACAAACAATTGATTAAGCAAGAATTTCCGCTTATCAACGGCTAGTTCTGTCGATTCTAACCAATCAAATCCATCTGTATCTTTGAGGAAGGAGAGCGTTCTGCACTTTAAGGTGAGCTACATTTTCCGAATCTCCGTTCCTTTTATACTCGTCGACCAAAGCATCGAGCTGAACCTCGTGGCATTCCTGAGCTTCATCTAATATGCGCGACCAAGGGTTTAAGTGCTCTGTCACTTCCTGGGAAGAATCCGTTTCTTGGCTAGATTGAGAGTCTTCACTGTCTTCGTAATCTTCATTACCTCAGGTTGAAGAAGGCAGTAATTATAACCGTCGCTTCAATAGTTTTTTATTTATTTTTTTATTGCGTGCACAGCTTTTCCGAGTTCTCCCAAACTTTCACGAGTGTTTGAATAACTCAATAGAAACACGGAGTACATGTTTTCTATTTTTTTTTACAAAACACCACGACGGAAAAAAGGAAAACAACTTGTTAACTTTGATTATCAAAATGTAAATTCTCTTTGCTCGCGCCATCACTACGTCAACAGCGCGCGCTAGTTCTGTGTCTCCATCGAGTTATACAAACACGATTATTAACCAATCAGCGCGCGTGCTTTCTTAGGACTGTTTTCTAAATAGATTTAGGCCAGCCTAAAAGCGTAGCTCTTTGGTTAGGTTGTTTAGTGCCCGACTAAGCTAACCCAGGAATAGGTAGATTGAGATTTGAGTTTTGTAACTTTGCGGTGAGGTTTTCTGCTAATTGTTTGGCTTTCTGTTTTGAGTTTTATAATCACCATATACACAAAACAAGCAGAAAAAAATCATTTTTATAGAAGAAAAAGTTATAATTCTAAAAAATTTTAATCCTGGGCTAGCGTTAACCGATTTACGAACAATCCTACCCTGTTTTCAACAAGTTAAACCTGACATGAGCCCGCGATCCAATCGAAAACCAGCACTTAGTCAACGGTCAATTTCCAAAAAGCACGTGACCTCGAGGAGTTTCTAGCCTTGAGCCCGCGATATGGTCACGTGATACCTGGTTTTGACAGGTGTCAATTGGTCGTAACATGGATGTCCAATACCAAAGAAGTACACGGTAAACCAAGGCTGCATGTCTCTGTCAACCTATTATTTGGAGGATGGCCGCCATGTTGCGCGACTCCACCGCCGCCGCCGCTGCCGCCGTCGTCGTCGTCCGTACACGCCCACGAGCAATGCCGCCAGCCATGATAAACATGAGAAAATCAACTCATGGCTTTTCTTTTCTTTCCTATATGAGTATGGGGCTCCGCAGGCGGCCTTTCGGGTCATCACATAAGCACACGCGTCAGCAGCGCACAACCCATGGGCTAACACTAGACGATGAATTAACCAATCAAAGAGCGCGCTTGTTTTAGTTATGTTATCACTATATTTTTTGCGGTTGAGGGTCGAATGAAAGTCAATAAGTTTAGTGAAAAAGAGCTAAAAAGCGTTAAAAAGTTTAAAATATCTCAACGGGAAAAAGTCCTGTGAGGTAGCGATAAGACAAGGGGGAAAACAAAACAACCGTACTAGTTATCAAAGGACAAGGAAAAAGAAAAAAATATAAAAATAAAAAACAGGCTGTATGAGGGATATATAATGAAGTTTAAGTATTCTAAGTGGCAGCTTATACTCTGCTCATTGCATGCAGGCTTGGATAACTTCTGCTGGCCAAATTCCGGCACGAATCCAATTCTTTCGTCAGCGACAATTCTACCTTCGCAACTCAAATGTAATAATTGAAGTTGAGGGGAATTTGAGCGTAATTGAAAACAACTCACAAGATATTGCCTACAGTACACTACCTAGAGATGCAAAAGGTTGTTTCTGATGCATGCATTGGATATAACAGTGAAATCAAACATTTCCCGGCACGCCGATACGGCACCCCGAACTGGCAGCCCCCTTTTTTCCACCAAACCAATAAGGAACTATTGTATTTTGCTCTTTATTTATTATTCTGTTTATTCCAGTTCAACTTGGTTTCCCAACTGTTTATTAACCATGAATTATATAGTGTGCAAATACAGAGCCAATTGTCCCATGCGTGAGCCTCAATTAAAAAGCGCCGGCGTTTTATGCTACAGCAGTTAAAAAGCAGCCGCGAGAGAACCGTAAGAGGTGGCTGTATTTGCAGTGGTGATCTGATTAGGAGCAAGTACGTTTTCAATATCGGTGCAAAAGAAATGACTTTGTTTTCGTAATACTCTTTTTCATTTATTGGTTTAACAACGGACAAATTCTTTAGAGGCTGTCTTTTGAGGTGAAAATCTCAGTCTCTTCTGAAGCTAAACACAAATTCATTTAAGCCTTTTATTTGCTAGGGCTTTTCTTTAACTATCAAGAAAGTTTATCCAAGGTAAAAGAATGTTAACAAAAGCTGGTAACATGACTGGCAATATTATTTCTGTTGTGCATTTTACCTAAAACGTGAACCCAGTAACAAAATCTTACGTAGAGTGCTCGGAAGGTGGCTGACATCAGAACACTGTGCAACTGACTCACCAACAGAAGGAAAATCTAACTCAAATGTCATTATACGACCTTAAAATTGTACTTATACATTATCAAGTAATAATAAGAGCTTTTAAATCACTTAGGGAGTATAAGTTAAGTCAAGAAGCAGTCATGTAACGTTTATACGTTCCTATATTAACGCCAATGTGCTATGGAACAAAATGTTGCAAAGCACTATAAACGGAGAGGAAAAATATTTGATATTGAGCTAATTGTAGAGCAGTGATGAATAAGTTATTAGATAACACGAGGGAGTGGTTTGACACTTAGGAATACTGTCACCGCAAAACTGGTGCGTTATTCTAATGGAAACCACGGCTTACTTTGGAAAACAAAAGATTCTTATTACACTAAGTGTATACACCAGTGTTAACATTACGCTTTTAATCCTGGTGTATGTTCATCGCTTTATATTCAAGAGTGAGAGTTCATTAGTTTAACGCGGCACAAAATTTCCAAATCTGCTGATATTTCATTTAAATGAAGTATCTGCAAAGCAGAAAATTTAGGGCCAAACTATGACGAGATTGTTTTGTGCTTTTCATGGGCATAACAATTTTTTTCTGGTTTCCCCATTCGACTGGGTTTTATTGGAGGTACCAAAATACCGATACCTACATCATCTTTTTTGTCAAGGGGCGGGAGAAAACCTGTTAGGCACCAAACATCATTGAGACAATCTTAACAAAACGCGTGAGATCTTTTGTTCGGTGAAGAACAAGTTGCGTTTAAGAGGCTCTGTGAGTTTGCTAGAAACCCAGAAATTAAGCACCTCTTGCTTAGGGCTCGGATCGGGTCAGGTGAGGTCTTATGATTAAGTTAAATGTTGTTAGACACCCTTAATATTCGTTTAGTTGGTACATGGATGTTTTGATGTTAAAACGTTTTTGGAAACATGTACAAGTGGGTCCAAAAATATATTCACTAACTACTGTAGAAGACCACGTGTTGGACCAACGCTGTGTACGCGACTGTTGAAACCAAACGAATACCAAAAGAACTCGGCAAAATGGGTCATTTACAAAGCTCAGTAATAACAGATATAGCTCTACAAAAAAGACCACAATACTATCTACAAACGAAGCCAGCAATATATTAACATGTTAGTTGGTTTTTTGGTTGAAGCTGTTGAAAGTTCCTCCAGATATAATAAAACAATCTCGAGTCATACTTACTTACACCCAAAAACGTCCTCTTGGCAAGTGTGTTTTATATATTTAGAAGCAAATTGTTACATCATGACATTCAACTCTAAAACTTGAAGATACGATAAAAATGGACTAGAAAAAAAGGATCGAAATACCAGAGAACAGAGGAAAACAATCAAAAGCCAAAGAGGTCATGCATTTTCATGAATATGTCAACCTTGCTTTCTGATTAAACAACCTCAAACTCACACTGAATTAAACAAAAAACGCCAGAAACAACCAGGTCAGTTTTATTTTGCTGAAAGAAATGGTGATATTTCTCCGGAATATTAAAAATAGGACAGCAGCTTGATTTCCATGCATAAAAAGGGTATTTTTTAGTGTTCAGTTCAGTGCTGTTCAAGTTATTTACTGTCGAACTTCAGAAAACTGTGCTTTAACTCTTAAAACTAAGTCTCACTTCGATGTTGTCGACACAGCCTTAATTGTTATTATTATTATTATTATTATTATTTTCGTTAATTAAACATCTGTGACTGCAAACAGGCGTAGTTTTAAGCATGCGTAATACAATTATGGAATGCAAACCGCAAAGTTAAAAGCTGTCACCACATGGAGTGAAGCAAACAGAAATATTGCTCTGGAATCTACCAAGTTAGAGATGTGCTGATCAAAAGAAAAATAACACTCCATGTGAAACTTTTATCTCCAGCTTGTAAGTACTCTTGAGCGGCTTTCAAGTCTTGAGTTTGATTCTAAGGAAGGAAATGTGAAATTTTTAGTGATTCTTTTTGCTGTTAACCTTTACCTTGATGTTTATGTAACATTAATCTCAGTTCGTGTTGAATGTTTAAAGAATTTAGGCCTAACGAGCAATCCACAGCAGACTTCACCAGTCACTCGACGTTTAAAACTAAAGGACTAGGTTACTCCTGAGCTTCCATATTTTTAAGGTCGGCGTGGATTAACTCCCGTGAGAATATACGTTAAACGGAGATCCAGAGATGTTTGATAATCTCTGTGAACATCGGTCAGACGGTTGTAATTTTTCGTCGTTTTAATTAAAAAATTGCTCATGATTGGAAATGTAACTACGTGATGGAAAATTTCTTAGAAGCGTGTAGAAGAAGTTCACAGGATTACTCATACTGATAGCTTCTGCTATCGTTTACCTTTTCAGCATCTTAAAAATGATTAATCTTTAGAGAAGAAACTGACGAAAGGAATTCTGCACAGTTTAGTCAAGCTAAAATGGATAGTGCTATAAATGGATCTTTGATGAACGGAGAAGTTACCTGTCAGGATGATTTGAAAGGAATATACATGTTGAAAGGTAATAACTATTCTAATGGCTGTCAAGTATAACCCTGGTTCATGTGGGTCTAAATAAGGGTTTCAGATTTTAAATTTTCGTCCTAACATTGAAGGAACCATGTGAACACACTGATATATTAAACGTAAATAATAAAAAAAAAGTTATTTTTACAGAGTCTGATGTCGATAAGAAGATAGATATTTAAGTAGAAAGACTACTTCAGGTTACACTGAGATTGCAGGTGTTAAAAAGTGTACGAAATATTACACTCTTTGGTATGAAGATCCATGCACCTGGTTTAAGCAAAAAATAATTACCCTTCCATGCGTGCGCATGCAAAACCTAAGTTGATGAAGGTAGAACGGGAGCTTAATTCCTTATGCGTTGAGCGAATTTTGAATTTTGCAGTCTGTATAAGTTTTGCGTTTCTTCATTCGTCGTTGTGTAAAATAGTGCTAGGCCTATAGTGTGTGGAAAACTTTAAACATAACAGCAGAAAACATCATTTATCTCTGATCACGGTTATTTTGTTATTCGAGGGAAAAACACACTGAAGGAGCATTGACTCCTGGGGAATATAACAAATAAAAGAGCGTGAGTTTTGTAACGAATGCGGATACTTATGAAGGGGATGTGACCATGTGATCAAATTTTACTAACAGGACAATTACTTAAATCCTTAGCTTTTATTTGTCTTAGATTTTTTCATTTCAAGAAGGTTTGATTTAGTTTCTGATGAAAACAATGTTTCTCTTTTTAGATTTAACAGACTCCAAGAAAGCATGGATAGATGAAATCTAATTAGCACAGATATCGTTTTATTGACAACGTAATCCTGGAAAGCGATTCCGTAATAACAACGTTTGAGCTAACAGTTTAGTTACTCATCAACATACAGTTCATGACAGCACATTCAATGACTTTAACTTCATAGCCAAGGAAATATAGTGATGACTGCAGTAGTGCAGAGCGTCCCGGTGAAACTTGACAAAAAATTGAACGACAAAATATTTCATAATAAATTAATATTTGCCATAAATTAGAATACCAAAGAAATCTATAGCGACAAGTATTATTGTCCTAGTTTATTGGCAAACTACACGAATGCATGTCCTGTAGAGACCAAGCGAAATTCGCCAATGAGCGGTTTTCTGTTGATAGTATCTGTAAATTGTTCGTAATTGAACTAAAATTGGAATGCACCGAGAGAGTCTAAACAACTCCCATTCGGATAAGATCTTCACCATTTGATATACTGAATTGCTAAGAGTCTTTAATATAATCCTCAGAAGTGGAGTTAAAGATATAATAAAAGAAAAGTTGAAAGATTTGTACAGGGACGGAGTAGTAATGCTTGATCAGTAAGACGCCCTCATCAATATCACTATATGCTTTACTGCACTATTTTAAAATTGATTGTTCTCTGAATTCAACTTTGTAAACAGAAAAATAAACATCAGTGAACATAATAAGCTTTAGACAGGAATTTTTAAAGAGATTAAAATGATATAATTGTTCTGCCTTTGAAGTATTGTTCGCAGTAATTAGCAATAATGTGGGCAAAAATTTTAATTGGATGTAACGTAAACTAAAAGAGATTTCACCTGTAAGTAATTTGGATACGACACCATCCAAGGCGTTTATATTAATCACTCAACACAGCTTGATTCAAAATGCAGGCTAAAAAGTGAAAATTTACACTTTAAAATTACTAAGTGGAGACACATGGCTTGAGAACAAGAAAAATGACGAATGAAAAAAACCGTTGTCAGATTTGAGTTTTTCAGTGGGACGCCAAGACTGATTTTTGTGGAAGAATGGAAAGCCTGTCGTCTAAAAACAGGCAGATAGAGAAGACATTACAAATTTTACAAAAATAATTGACTATAAAACCATGAGAGAATGTACGGCTTGCCGTTGTTGCTAGACCACGTTTTCATCACATGTTGCTTTCATCACGGTTGTCAGTGTAGACAAAATTAACCAAATTTATTATGTGGATTGTAGTGCTTCACTGTTAATTAAAGCACTTTCTGATCTTTGCAATACTATCTTCACTTATCGCGAAAAAAATTCTCACCTTTTAACACCTTAAAATATAGATTTATCTTGATTCAATCGCATTTTGTTTTGGGGAATTTGACCGATTAATGTTTTTGTACCAAAGGGTGTACGCCTGTCTGCATAGGATCACATTGCAAGTGTTTAAGGTGGCTGAACACAGTTTTTAATACCTGTGTTTCATTTACCTTTTTCTCTAAAACCCTTGATCCTTTGGTCACCAAAAAAGGCGAAAAGCAAGTTCACAACACAAACTTTGGTTTTTGATAGCTAATTTGACGTATGTGCCGTTGCCATGGCAACATGAATAAATATAAACAGGCCTTTAAAATCGGTTTTGTTTAATAGCAGAAAATCTATTCATTAGATTTTCTTTATAATTTGCATGCAACAAGCTTGTAACGATACTCACAAGTTAACACTATTTTGATGACAATTTAACAGAGAAATCTGTAATTGTCCCTTGTTGAAAGTTCATTAGAATATCTAGAATTTCCTTTGTTAAAAGTCCAATTTGTTTTAACAGTCCTGTTACTTATTTCCTAAAGTAATTTCATGCTAAATTTCGTGACATTATAATCAGTGGTTTTCGAGAAATAGGTGTATTTCCGAGAAATCTATTTCGCATTCAATCGCAATGTTTTGACCTACTACGCATGCGCTGCATTTAACTGGCTTCTTTTGGTAACAAATGGAATTAAAATTTGTATAACCATAGTAACAAAGCGATGAGAGTGCCCGATCTTAAGTAGACCTGGGTCAGTAGAAATTTTAGAATACAAAATATAGACGGCACACTGATCCCAACGGCGGATATGACCAAAATTAAATAAAACGGAATAAAGGACTAGATTATTTTTAACAAAATAGTGCCCTACATTTCGGTTTGGCTTTTGGAAACAACGGAAAAGCTGAGAATTGCTGGGTTCTTTGCATCGATACCTTTTCTAATATATCTTTGTAATAAAAGACTAAAGCCATCAATACACGGCGTTCAATTAGCTCAGACAGTGCGGGCATTGAGCAAATTATTAAAGGCATGTCTGAATCACATCAACGAGAGCGCGCCCAAAAACTGTGTTCGGCCACCTTAAGAAAAAAGGCCGAAAGCCAACTGCCATTTCATCTATAGAAAATTGAATGAAGTGAATAATTTTTGTTGAAAGGTTCTCACAGAAAAGTATAAAAAGGTGCGTGATCTTGCATGAATGAATATATTAGCTGCAGGTGCCATCCGTCGCGTGATTAATTAGAGCAAGCGAAAAAATGCAGAGATAAGAAGATTCCACAACCCGCGACGGAAAAAGCTTCGAAGTGAGTGAAATGATGATGAATATGTATTTAAAGTTAATGATACAATTATAAGATTTGGTTAGTGTTATCCGCCTCAGACAAAGAGTTCGGCAGATGTGGGTACAAACCCCTGTACTCGATACCCTACTCATCTTCACCAGTAATTGTCAAGTAATGCCATGCGCACAACAAATCAATATCTACTAATGACGAAATTAAATTCAAAAGCTGAATGATTGTCTCTAGCTAACACTGTCTCTTAGCACACTCAACTTTGCTGTATCACTGTTAAATAAAGCGTTGATGTATGGCCAGTTGGCTTTCCGACAATGTAATAATTTAAACCTATAGGCGAGAGAAACATACTTGGGCTTGTAAAAATGATATATGCCGGGCCTTAAAATGCTAAAAAATTGTAGTTTCAGCTTGCTTATTTACCGGGAACCCATCATTTTCTCTTGACTGGGAAAACACGCTTTAAGCTACAAAAACGATTTCCCTCCCTCCCCCAAAAAACGTAACTCAAGATGAATATATCATCAGAAAATTGAAACACTATTAGTTAAATGTGTTCAAAAGAAATAATGTTCTATTCGGCAAGTGAAGGTTGCTTTTCACTGACAAAAATCAAACAGAGTGATGGTTTTAGTGACTAATCAGTGATACAAAATTTATCAGCACCATATATCAGTGATAACCACGCTCCCTCGGCAAGTTATTGATCATCTCGTTAAAGCTTTGAAACCAATTAACAGTAATCGGTAGGAGTATAAGTGTGGCTTTGCCAGTAGCATCCTAAAAGATCTTCAATTACGCCACGGAATTTTTCTAATTAGTCGTCAGTTTGTAACGATGAGATGTGCACTCTTATAAATAACACGGACATCACGGGTTGAAGACGCACTTTGAAGGTTTTACTTGTTGTCGACCTTAAATAAAATATTATTATCATTAAAGTTTAAACAACTAGAAAACATCGCGAACATCAACCCAAACAAACACAGAAAAGGCCAAAAACAATTCTTTTATTACAAAATATAAATGTTAATGTCAAGGATATAGTCAGCAAATTCCATATGATACAGACAGCTAATGTAACACTCATTTTTTTTAGCTGATTTTGCTATTAAAGTCTTGAAGTCAATTGATGAAGCGCAATTTTGTTCAAATTAAAGTTTTAATTGGGTTTAATTCGGGATGCATCTTGAATTTCACTCCCTCTTATTTGTAGGACGAAATAATTTTAAAAAGGTAAGATTTCAATTATATGTACTTATGTCAATTATTTTTTCGACGTAAAATGTGGCTCATTTCCAAAACTTTAACACGATATAATTACTTTTGTTAAGAGAATGTTGAATTAGAAAGCTCGCAGGTGGATAGAGATAATGTGTATTTACGGTGCAGTTTTCTGTTAATACTAACAGATTGTCCGCGTTTCACCAACTCTCTTGATACACTGTTCTAAGTAGTTAATAGAATGGCATTCTTACGAGGTACTTTGAATCGTATTCCGCTAAACTCCTCACCCAGCATTTCGATCCTTTTAGAGCCGCTTCCTTCTCCAGTAGTCCACTCAGCACAGCCAGATCACAGCCACGAGTGCCACTACGATCCACATCAAACAGTGAGCACGTTGCCGATGTGCTTGCCACAGGGTATTCGCATTGTGGACAAGACTCCACACCAGTTTACTGTTATAAGTTGTCGTGCGTCCATCTCCGAAGGAACTCGTTTCGGTCCTTACCGTGGCAGAGTAGTTCAACCCTGGCAGGTTAAAGAAGGTGAAGATAATGAGTACTTGTGGGAGGTTAGTATAGTTAAATCCCCAATGTCGAAAAATACATTCCTTTCTTATGAAATGTATTTTACAGATACAAAAAAAATGCAACTTTTTTCAAGCGGGTGACGCCGAAGCTGTGACTTTACAACACACGTACGTGGTTGTATGTTTGGTATCAAAACGTTTGCTGTCGTCTTTGCTCTGAAACACTGGTGCACTCTGTGACGCTGATTGCCGATGTCTTTCAACGTCCAGCCGGATAGTCGGGTTCATGTAAATCTACGGGGCATATTTTTTTTGTAAGGCAAAATTAAAAATTCTTGGTATGTTACACGAAATATTGGCAGCTCTTTTGTATATTAGTTGTTGTCTTTTGATACCGCTGCCAGATATTACCACCAATCAGGAAAGAAATTTGCCGACAGATCAAGTCATATAACAACACTTAATACAGCAAAAATGACTCGAATTCGGACGATTCAGTACTAAGTTAAGATTGTCAGTTACATTTTTTATAACCGAAATGGGAGTCTTTATTGAACAACATCCCTCCCAGGGTTTGCATGTTGTACTACAAAACGATACATCAACTATTTAGCTAGCTGCCAAGATTTGCTTTCTTTCTTGAACATTTAAGGTATTCAAAGATGATGGAAGCCTCGCGTATTACATTGATGGACAAAGGGAATCGGAAAACTGGATGAAGTTTGTTAACTGTGCGCGGAACACCGAAGAGCAAAATCTTGTGCTGCTTCAAGATGGCGACCAGCTGTATTATGAGTCATGCCGAGAAATTATACATGGGGAAGAACTGTTGGTTTGGTATGGAAACCGCTATCATATGTTCATGGGGATTCCAACTGGAATCAAGACAGCGCCAAGGAAAGAACAAATCAACGAGACTGGACAAGGTCAGGCCGGATTAAACACTACATTTCACGCCGGGTAATTAGGGAACGAGGCAACTTCAAGTTGTACGTGAAATGATCCCGGGACGAATAAAGAATTTGCAGTTTTACACTTCTATAATGACAAAAATAATAATGAGTCGTATTTTCTTTAACTTGTTAAAATCGTAATCGATTGTTTCATTTAAAAACCTATTCATAGCAACCCCCGTGTGGTCTTTCTTTAATTTTTATATCCTGTTTCCTTCTCCTACCTAGTTTAAAAATTGATATCAAGTTGGAATCATTGCAGGTGCGTTTGGCAGTTACTCATGTGAACGGTGTGGTAAAGTGTTTGCCTACAAATATTACCGAGACCGCCACCTTAAATACACGCGCTGTGTTGATCAAGGAGACAGGAAGTTCCCCTGTACAGTGTGTAACCGCTCCTTTGACAAGCGAGATCGCCTACGTATCCACATTCTTCACGTGCACGAGAAACACCGCCCTCACCAGTGCACTGTGTGCGGTAAACGCTTCTCTCAGTCATCAAGCCTCAACAAACACATGCGAGTACACAGTGGTGAACGACCTTACAAGTGCCCGCATTGCGTCAAGGCCTTCACTGCTTCTTCCATTCTACGGACACACATCCGTCAGCACAGCGGGGAAAAGCCCTTTAAGTGCAGGCACTGCGAGCGTGCATTCGCATCACACGCAGCACATGACAGCCACGTGCGTCGCACGCACACAAAAGAGAAGCCATGTGTGTGTGAATACTGTGGAAAGGCGTTTGCGCAGTCTTACGAACTGAAGTTTCATATCAATATGCACACGGGAGCCAAACCTTACACCTGTGAGAAATGTGGCAGAGCGTTTTCAAGTCCTTCGTCACGTGACCGACACCGTGCCAATTTTGACTGCATTACGAGAAAGAATCGAGCTCCTAAAGTCATGCGGAAGAGCCTGTTAATTTGATTTCCTCGTTTCCAAGGACTCTCCAGTTAATCATATTTGCTCCATATTTATATACGATTTTTAAGTCTTGATTTTTAGCCGGCGTTAAACGTTTGATAAGGCTCGTTTATTTCTAGGCTTTCCAGTTCGATTGTGTATTTTCCTCTTTATCAGTTTAAAAATGTGCGGAATTTTGCCAACATCTAGACTGAGCTATCCGTGAAAATTTGTTTCAAGTTTAACGCGGATAAAGTCTGATGAAGAGCAGTTAATCGTAAGACTTGTTAATAAATTAAGGTAGACTAACACACAGTTGTGTGCCTTTCTGTTAATACTTCCATTCTGATGCATTCTTTTCTTGGTGGTAATAAAAACAGGCAATTTACCTGACTATAAGACTTGTGTCATCCATTGTTAGCCTTCGGGGTTGCAAGTGCCTAAGCTTCAGAGAATTCTTTACAACTAAATCATAGTTGTTGCTAACAAACAGGAACCTTGGGTAGCAGCGCATTCACATGTCCGGAGTAAAATACGAGTAAAATACGAGTAAAATACGAGTAAAATACGAG
>CM042758.1:7564096-7579096 GCA_022496165.2 Catalaphyllia jardinei | reverse complement strand
GGTGCAGTGTGCCTTATATCTATGATATCATATCATATGCAGATGACCCAATATTTTTACATTATTTTCTACACGTCAGTAACCTTACTCTGCATGCCACACGCATTTTCTCAATCTCCTGCTCATTGAGAACTTTAATCTGCATGCTTTGCTTAGATTTGATTTCCGACAGAGGGACACCTGAAAAAAAATCATATTAATCCTTTTAACCAAGTGCTGGCATAATCTCCAAAGTATCTGATTGATATCACAACTTCAATAACAAAATTGTCCAATATGATTTCCTGAGCACATGATCTGCTTCCAAAGGCAACCAAATGAAAATGATTGCAAATTGGGACAATGTATTTAGATCACCTTTCACACTACCAATGGTCAAAAAGTCAGCCATTCAGACAAGGTACTATGCACAAAATATACATATTCAGTAGTAAGCTAAAAAATTAAGTAGACAGAGTTCTCATTTGCACAATATCCTGCTGAAATTTGGTGGAACAAAAATAATGGAATTTCTGTGTATTCTCCACAACAGCCACATACCTTACTGTTACATCTCACTTATCTGACACAAAGTGAATCACTGTCTACTGTTGTGCGTAGCTCTAATGGACATCTATCACACAACAGCAGTCTGCATCTGCTTTGTAGTCTACATTTTTATATATAATGTATCATAATGAAAGTCTCTGAATGTAGTCTTTGCAACAGAATACTGTGGAATGACCCTTGTGTGTATTGGCCGATTTTTTTCACCTACCTGCCAAGCAAGACTTTTTGAAGCCAAAATGGGGGGGGGGGGGGCGCGGGCAAAAAAAGATGACCTTTTGGTGATTGTTTTGCTGCTAGCCACTTATACTGATGGCTACAAAAACAAGGTATTGCGAAGGGCACAGCAGATGCTTAGAGCTCTCTGTAGGGCATATAAAAGGGAGCACCCCTCCCCTTTGTATGCCTATGCAGGCTAAACTTTCTGTTCCCAAACAAGCCTGTTGCATAAAATATTAGCGTGAAGTTATAGCTGTACTCTGAGGTCACCAGCTTGTTCTGAAAACACTGAACTTTGCACCAGAAATGTACATCACACTAGAAACACGCACTGTGCTGTTACCATGACAACAGTTTGGCTGCTGGTTCTGTCTTAATTAAGAGCGAAATTCCCAGCATTTGTCTTAACCAAGGATCATCCACTCCCAACAATCTAATGAGGAGAGTTGTGACAATATGGGAACCCTCAAGCCCTGCAAATGAAGATATTTTAATTAGTTTTTGAAAGAGAGAAACTGCAGCCAAGAGTGTTTTCATGACAACAACACAACAGGTGTCATTTTTTTGTAATATACATTTCTGGTTCCAAGTTTGAAAAACACTGCTCTAATATTTCTAGAGATATTCTTTATTCAAGGTTGAACTGTTTTAGTTGCCCTTCATAGAATGTCGTCACTTTCCTAATTTGCATAATACAAAAATGGAAATGTCTCTATAAATGAAAGAAGATTTTCCAAAAGGAAAAACAAAAAGTCACTGTTGTTAATTTTGAAAAGCCTTTCAAATAAGCAGCAATCATTTTTCATTTCAAAGGCACTTTAAGTTGTGCATATAACTGTGATCAGTCATGTCTTTATATCTTTATATCTTTCTTTGCAGTTCAAATGCATATAATCTTTCATATTATTCACTTGTATACTGTGACAACAACAACAACAACCAAACATTTGCCACAGGAATACAATATCACTAGTGATGGAGGATAAAAGGGTTGTCTTGGGTAGTCAAGACAATATGAATAGGACCTTAATATCTAATCAAGGGGGTAAGTTTCTAAAGAAACTGTGGTGCTGCGTCAGTGGGAGTATTACAAGATAATTTGGTTTTATCAACTCAGTTGATCAAACCAAATTATCTTAATATCTAATGCTGAGGGAAAGAGCTAATTTTGTTTCCCAAGGATGTCAACCTCTGGAAATGTTAATGTTGGGATACAAGAGAAACAAAATTCATTGGTTTTCTACACAAAGAAATTTAGCACATTTATGTGTAACAGAGGCCATCAGTCCACAATGGCAGTACACTCTGGCATTATACACTAAAAACTTTTAGTGGGAAACTTAACCATTTGTTAGATTCACACAATCTCAAAGTAGCGACGAATGTGATCACATGTTGATGTGAAGAGAGTTACAGCTACTGAACAGTAGTATTAGAAGTTCTTAAACACAGAATACAAACTTTTAATTATTATGAAATGATTCTACAAAATCTTCTTGATACAGTGTACATAATAACAAAAAAAAAATGAACAAACCAGTTTCTGCATAGTCTGGTTTCTGAATGTGGTCTGGTACCTCTCTCCTAGGAGACTGAGAACAACAATAGCCATAAATTAAACCATTAACTCCATTGATAGCTCTTATTGTAGTTACCAGCGGTTTGACATGCAAACAAAAGGGTCAATTCTGCTTTGTATTGAACCTTGTACCTCGTTTGGGTGCCTTGCTAAACAAAGGTCTGGAATATTTGACAGCAGGGCCAGTTACAATAACAACTATTGTGGCTGCAGGTCACAAGACTGATTACATGAAAAAACATTAAGCAATTTCAGTTACAGACAAGCACTTATCTAATGACTCTTAATCTAAAAGTGGAAGTGCTTTAAATACAGCACTGCCAATAGGTTGTACAATAAGATATCAAATGTGACAGACAGAGTTTTGGGATATCCAGACACCAACAAGATAGAATTTGAGGTGTTTCAAGGATAGCTGATGAAACATTCGAGTGATTAATATATCTTCTCATTCGAAACAAAAAAAAACTAAGGAGTACACAGAGAAGTAACAAAAGTAAAATCTTTAAATACCTACTGTGTGCCATATAATAAGGACATTAGCACAAAATTTTCCAGTCAATATATTTTTTTTACAATTTTTTTTTTTACTGCAGTCAGATGAGTTACCTGTGTCAGAAATGCAAAAAAATTAATTGGGGGTCACTAACTTCGTTTCTGAGATAAAGCATCTGGAAAAATAGCCTGATATTGAAAAATTGGTGCACATAATTCAGCATGGTCTACAGAGGTTTATAGTTAAAAATACTTCAGGTGAGTCAATGGAGGCAAACAATCTTCGTCATACTTTGTAGAAGTGGGTCTGTTGCATAAATAAGTCCATGAAATGTTGCCAACATTTTCACAAAACTTAACCCTTCAAGAGGCATTTGAAACTTCCACACAGATAAATGAAGAGCTAAGAAGAACAAAGTTCGATGGGGCATTTTCCAAAAAAAATCAAACTTCTAATCAACAGATTTTCTTCACTTTTTCACTACACATAAAAAAATGGTAGACAAAATGATTTATCAAAAAAAAAATAAATAAAAAAAATAAATAAATAGGGGTCACCAAACATCCAAGATTGTTAGATCCAGGTAAAGCTATTATATTAATGGCCATCTGCCCTATAGCACACACTCAATGCACCAGGTGGCATGTGAATTTGCATGCACAGTGACGGTGCGCAGAAACAATTTGTGCAAACTGTCATTCTTAAGACTGAAGGGGCTAGCCTCAGGAGGGAGGGGTGGAAGCTGGGTCATGCCCCCCTCAAATTTTTGAATTTAGATGCTTCAAAATGCTATTTTTAGGGTTTTCCAGCATCTATTTGGGCCTAAAGGACAATCAAACCTTTGACTTTTTAACCACATTTTAAAATATAAACATTTTCTCAAAATCTCAACAGTCTCAAACAAGGAAATTTTTCATATTGATAATTTTCCTGTGAATTTGACGTAACTGTTTCTTTCTGCTGAAGACAGTACCTTAGACTGTTCACAGTCCCCTATTTCTGCATGAAATTGTAGATGTCAATCTCCAAGTTCATGGGCTGCCAACTTGGTCTCCTGATGCAAGAGAAACTGAGAAGTATACAAAATGGGCTTGGGAGAGGCAGTGGGGTTAATAGCGTTGTGGTGGAGGGGAGGAAAAAATAAGGAGAAGTTGTAACAGCTTTTCCCCAACTTAAGTGGCATCAGTTGCTCGAGCAACGGCAAAACCTGATTGGTTGCAGTCCTGAGCAACAGAGTCAGAGTTCATCAGAGCATTGAAGAAAGTGACATCACTTCATAGCAGAGGCCAAAATGGCATTGATTTCAGAGGAATTTTCTGGAGAATGTTCTGATTTTGAGTTCCATCATCAGTCTGTTTCTTGTCTTCAAAGGGTTGGCATTGAAGCACAAGCAAAAAAGAGGCTGTTTACTTGAAGGAAAAGATGTTTTGGCAGTTTTTATGACAAAAAAGTAGTACACCTTAATTCACATTATGGCCAGATAAAAGATGACCTCACATGACTGTTGCTTACGGAGTTCGATTATATTGATGAACATACATTTTAGGCAGTCCAGTCATTTCTGTTTATCTGAACTCAACTTTGAAAATCATATTTGTCTGTCAACAAATACTTTAAGTTCACTGCGGAATAAGAGTCCACATCAACAATACATGACTGTACACTGTATGTTAGAATTTGCTACTTGGGATTATACAGAACATGTTTAACCATTATGAATACATATGTGGATGCACAATTTTCACCCTAATTTGGTGTCTTTCCTCTAAGTACTGGTAGGTATAAAATGCTTTTTTTCACCTTAACATTAGGGATAAACTGTGTTTTACCTGGGGCCAAGGCCTTAATATTCCTGTGAATTTGTAACCAGGCCAGGGATTGTAGTTCACTGGCTTCATATCCTTTATCGTAGCTTCAATAAACAAAAAATGTCTGTGTTAACTCAAAAAGTATAAACTATTATAGCAATAAGGGTAGTGTATTCATTGTTTTGTAAGTTTGTCAACTTGGCTGGTGTTATGATATAAATTTGTTTTGAATTTAATTTCATGTATCTTGTTTGCTTGTATTATGGTTGTCAGGTGACTTATGAATTATATGTACTAACCTTTTTGGTTTTTGAAATCTTAACAAATTGTACATTACGAAGTTATATTCATTAAAAAAGTTTAGGTTTTCCAAATACAGTGCCCTATTTTCCAAACTACATAGGTTCACTAATCAAGTTCGTAAATCCAATCGGATTTGAGCGAGAGGAAACAATCAACATTGCTATGTCTTCTTGACACCTTTTTCTACAAAATGGTACAGGAAATTTTGACTACTTGTCTGGTTTGCTTTTGACAAGCAGTTAAACTTTGACAGTTGATAAAACATGAATTCTCTTTATTGAAATAGTTATAACTTCAGTCAGTCAGGGCTTGAACCTGAGCAGTGAGATCTGGAGACAAGCACACTAACCACAAGGCCACCATGCTTCCCAATTAAATACAGTTGAATTACTAAATTAGATACCTGCAGCTTTAGCTGATTTATGCACTTTCTTGTGTTCATTCCAGTTTTGCTTGAAGCAATCCTGGAAATAACAGTATGGTTAACAATAAGCACTTTGTTTCAGTGTTTGTGAGTTGGATGTAAAATTGAAAAAAAAAAACTTTTCTGCACATATGTCTTCAAAGCATGTTTACAGTATTAACTTAGTGAATGACTCAAACCAAACTGCTGAGAAAGATCTGAAGACATGATTGATCATTGCAGTTACAGTCAGATCTCTATTATTTGAAAACTTCCAGTAAGTAAACACCTTGCATTAGTGGACACCAAACTGTGATCCCGGCAATTTCTCCTCTTCGATACTGCATGTTTAAGCAGACACCTCTCGTAAGAGGACACAGACACCTATTTTGGGTTAGCATAGTCTAAAATAACCTTCCATAAGAAAAAAGTTTCTAACAAAATAGTTTCAGTTTTGATGGTATGATCACATACTGACCTTGATAAAAGCAGTGTCTGAACAGTACAGTGCATATGAAGGTAACATATTCTGATAATTTTTTTTTCACTACAGTACATCAAAGTTTTCCTTTAACTTTTCGTTGAGCCAGTCGCACAAAAATTTATCTCTTTGAAACTTAAACTCGCCCACTCCTTTGTTTTGGAGTTTGCCAACTACCATGGTAATGAGGAACATTCAAATACTCTACTCAAGGTGTAGGATATTTTAAGAGACCTTATGATCAGGAAACCACAAAAACAGACATGTACTCTGATCGATAGCTTCTTTTTACCTTTATAAGGACACTTTGCATTTGAAAATGACAATCACGCAAATGTGCATAAACTATGTACTTCTTCTGTTCTGTGTCACTACTTAAATATATTAACCCTTTAAGCCCTAAGAGCTGACTTATAGATTTTACTCTGTCTAACGCCAGACGATTTTACTCGTCAAAGGGAGGCCCCTTAGGGCTTAAAGGGTTAAAAAACAATCTCCCTTAACCCTTTAAGCCCTAAGAGCTGACTTATAGATTTTACTCTGTCTAACGCCAGACGATTTTACTCGTCAAAGGGAGGCCCCTTAGGGCTTAAAGGGTTAAGTGGCAAGTCTTTTGTTATTAACCCAAAGTGTTTAAATTGGTCTTAAATTTATGTATGTGTAATAGAAAAGCAACATCCAACAACCCTGGGACAGAAAATACAATTACAAGTGGTCTTGAGTACTTGCTCTCATACATTATGTCCTGTTGTGCATTTTTTTCACCCTCCGCTAAGCAGACACCTCCAGTAAGCAGACACTAAACCGTCAGTCCCAGAAGTGTCCACTTATGGGAGGATCAACTGTATGAAGTACACATTTTAAGCCTGAAAAAAAAAATTCAGGCCCGCATATTTTATAGGCTCTAAGTTCACTACTGCATGCTGTGTACATAACTGCAATGATCAAACATGTTTTTAAATGGAACTCTCTTCCTGGGCTTGCTTAGAACTTGATATACTCTTGTGGACTTTAATAGCCTGCAAACAGGCTACCGGTTGGGTTTAGGGTGAAATAGATGAGTGTAGTCTAGGGGGAGCAGGACGAGCCAAGAGCGGTCTGGTGAGGAGGGAGTACACACACTACCTTCGCTCACAGAGTCAGGACGCTCTGACTCCCACTTGCTTCGTCACTTCACTTGCCGAATTTTTTTCCCCAACAGCAGCATGTTCGCAGGCTAGGACTTTAAGTGAAAGATACTATTCAAAAGTATGACTCTTTTCAGTAGCATTGCAACTTTCTCTAGTTTAGTTATGTACATATGGGTAACTCAGCACATCTATAATTTTTAGCACATTTATTGTTAGTATAAGTACTGTAAAATAATTTTTGTTATATTTATGTTTTCAAAGATATTAGCTAATTTTAGCTAGTACTTAAAAACTTTGGGTAATAGTGAAAAAAAAAGCCTGTGACCAACACATTGATGTGTTTTAAAAGTAAAATACAGCAAAGCCTAATAAAAACACAAAAGGGTATACTTTTATTGATAAAATACGCTGACAACGTTAGTTAACTGCATTAAGACCTGTCAATAGAGAAATGAGATTAATAATAAGACATACATGAAGTACTGTTAACTATAGTTTTGCAATGCATTAAAGGACGATTGTAAAACTACTTTGAGCTTTGATTATTTGTTGCCCCTAAATGGTTAAAGTGGCTGAACACAGTTTTCAAGTGCCTACATGTATGCCTAATTTACCATAACATTATATATAAACTATTTATGCTTTGGTTAATTACAGAAGTATTTATTCTTGCATTTTGACTAGGGTGTATGTTGTTGCCATGGCAATGGGACTGGTTAAAAACAAGGCTTAACTAATGGTTTTTGTTTAATTAAAAAAATCCAGTCGTTGTCTTTTGCACACTACAAACTGGGATTAAATCCCTTCTGTCAACACTGTTCTTATAAAATTTTGATATCTGCGATTTTTGAAATTTGCTGTTAATCGTTTTCTGTATCATTAAAAATTCTCTAGGTCAAAATTCAAAGTTTTCATGATAGATCATTCACGTGGTCTCTGATCTTTTTGCCAAATTTCTTGAAGTTCTAATGATTACATCGTTTCGAGCAACTGCACATGCATTGCATTTAACTTGGTTCTTTCGGTAACAAACAAAAGCTGAAAATTGCTGGGTTCTTTGCATTATTACCTTTTCTAACATGTCTTTGTAATAAAATAATAAAGCCATCAATACACTGCGTTCAATTATAGAGAAAAATAACACAATAGTGTGGGTGTTGAATAAATAAAACAGACAGATTTCTATTTACTGTTTTCAGCTGGAAAAGGTTTCAACTCTATTGTCAACAACAGTCGCTTTGTTGCTTACTTAAGGTGATTCCTCGGTATTACATTGTGCATCCCTACTGCGTACGATTTTCGTGTCATTAGCGCATGCAAATGAGTGCGTGCACATACATAGCTAAGCTCAATAGGGGAATAAAAATAATGTTCCTTTTACTTTAAATGAGCATGGTTATTGCTACTGTAGTGTAATCATTGTTACGAGATAAGAGGTCTGTTATCTACCGATTCCAAATTTCTGCTAATTCAATGTCGATGCACTCTTCCAGTTCAAACAAGCTTATGATGACAACTTAAAACTGTGACGAAATCTTCCAGCTGAAATGATACAGATAGGAGTGACAGAATTACCTGGTCAAGTGCGACAGACATATTTTCCATCAGGCACGATCAGGGCTTGACACTTACTTTTGACCTAACTCGCCACTCTGGAAAGTATGCTGAACAATTTTCTTTCCACAGCAAAAAATTTCATTTCCAAAATTGAAGGAAGCATATTTTTTTACTTGCCATAATCACTAACAAACTATGAGAGCCTCTAAACTCTCACTCTGAAATCCACGTCCAGTCATCTTCCTTTTCTGTTCATATTATTTTTTTGCATGATGTTGGTGTAGAAAACTGGAACGAGTTAAAACTAATTCCGAAAGGGACTAGCAATAGTCGAAGAAATCAAAGGTGGCGACAAACACCTTTCACACATATTAAAACAGTTATAAATGTGTTGTTATTTGTCATGAATTGGGTGTATTGGTTAACATTGGCTGTTCTTGGTCTGTTCTTTCTTGACTCCTTGGCATAACTTCATAGCTAGTGCATAAAAAAACCAAAACGGAAAAAGGTCAATGGTGTTGATCAAAGGCAATCAAAGGCACACTCGGCAGTGAACACAAAATTTATTCCCAGTACTGCTCAACTCCCCTATTGCATCATCCATTTTGTGCCCAGTCTTCCTATGCCAGGCATGACAAATACAGATTTTGTGGATACATTCTTGGCGTTCCAAAAAGGAGTTCTTCTTTCAATAACCTTTTGTATTATTTAAGTATTTCTACAAGCATTAGTTTTTCTATTAGCCGGTTTGAAGACCAAAAAATACTTTCCAGACTGTAGAAAACAACTTGACTAATCGGGCAAGTATTTTTCGCCAATTGACATATTTACTTTCCAATGAAGCTACTTTACTGGTGAACGGGTAAGTGTCAGTGTCAAGCTCTGATGATTAATTTGTCTACTTTCCACAACATGCACTTCGACACCAGCCGCTTCTCAGGAAAATGATCGGACTCTAGCGGTGACAGAATATCGAGCCTAACCAGTACAAAAATATTTCTTTTGTGTTTTAAATTAGCAAGATTTATTTTTTTCCTGTTCGCGACTCGAGAAGCAAAATGCAAACAACGAAACTCTACAAACAACTGTATGAAAGTTAGACTGGTCTGGAAAAAAACCAAAACATTGACACAAACCCCTCCCCCCTCTGGAAATTCCTGGGCCTTTGAACTTCCCCACCCTCCGGTAGCCTGTTGGCCGACAGTTGACCGACAGCCAAAAATGGGAGCCATTGTTCACTATTGCCAAAATTTGAGAGGTAATAAAGTACATGTATGCATGCATACTTTTTTGCAACTCTCCACAACGGTTTTTCAATTACAAGACTACATAACCATCATACTAGTAATGATGAAACATTACATCAATAAGCTCAATAAAATTATGCAATAGAGAGATGTAAATTAATAATCTACATGATTCCTTGTAAATGAATGATACCAGCTGGAAAATGAGCCCAAACGGGCCTGTTTGTGTTGACATCAACCACATCCACATGTTGAAATCTCAGAGTAGAGTAGAGCAGTAAGCGACCATTGCATGGCATGACCAAAGTTTATTGTTAGAAACAACGCATTTGAGAACGTGCTACATTTACAAAGTAGTCTACTTTGTACATGAAACACGATCAGAAATTTGAGTCCTTATCTTTTGAACAACTACTTATCATCCACCAACCCCATTTTGGTACCGTATTGTATACTTAAGCTTATACAGCACTCTTCCAGATAAGCTTACATGTACATCAATTTGATACAAATATTTCAGTTAAAACTTTAATTGTTATCATACATACATGTAAGCTTAAAGTATAGACCGGTTCACGCTCTAAGGGGCATTATGGGTAACCAGGGCAAATTTTCAAAGAAGCAAAGCCATAAAAGAAATGTTTTTCAGTCTATATATTTCCGTTCTGATTTCACATCTGGTGACAAAACATATACAGCAGGCGGAGAAACCCCTATTCTAGGTTTACCAGCGTTTTTGAGTCGATCAAGTGAATGTTGTGGGCGCACGAATTTATTTTACAGTTAAAACCGAATGATTTGATCGTTACTCTGAGAAGTAGGCTAATGCCCAGCTCAATCGACTCAAAAACGCTAGTAAATACAGAAAAGGGGTTTCTCTACTCACAGTATTAGTTTCCTCTCAAAAATGAATCTCAGAATGGAAATATGAAGATAAACATACATTTTGCTGCTTTGTTTCTTTGCAATCTTGCCCTGATTACCCATAATGCCCCTTAGAGCGTGAACCAGTCTATTTAGTCAGGCAAGGCTGACTTTAAATTTACCCTGCATTTCTCCACAAAACTCAGTCACGTGCAATGGGGAATACTGCAGACCCTTCATAAAGGCTCAACCTTCATTCCACGATGTCGAAGTTGATGGCAGATACGTCGAATATCTTAACAAATGGTGTAATCTTTTGTATGCTCAAACATACAGATCCACACAGTTTACGGTAGATCCACTCAAAAAGATGGCGTGTGTAATGAGCATATATTTTGAAATGAGTCGTTCCACGAGCTCAAAATTTGCAAAAGAATCAAATGATTTAGCGGATTACCAGAATCATACCAGAAATCAAAAATATGGACAGAATGTTGCTTCAGATGACAGAAGAACATTTACTGATAAAGACAAGGTGCGTCGTATTCAAACTCTAGGAAACGACAACAAAGATTACATTCACTATGTTTTTGCTCAAACTGAGTACATTATCCGCTGCTATTTTTCTTTGTTTCATTAGTTTTGTCGCTTTTATCATATATTTTTTAAATTGCGTGTAAATAGCACAAACACTGTACTCGGCATTTCTTTTGCTTGAGTTCATTGTTGCAAACAGGAGTTCTTACTTAACTATTTTAGTATTCAATATCAGACATTGATACCAGACATGATGCGTTTATTTTAGCCCTGTCTATAGCTATTTTCGTTACACTTCAGCTCTGAAGTAATCCAAAATTGAATGGCTTGGTGCAAGACCCGTCGTAAGTGACTTTTTCGGGTAAAAATTTTTTTCCTTTAAAAGTGCCTGAATTTTTGCATGTGCTTTTCAATAAAGCAGAAAAACATTCTCCTGTATCTTTTTTTGGCTGAAATGCTCTACTTTTTCCACTTTGTTGCGTTCTTTGTGCACCCTTTCGATATTTTGACTTCGTTTTTCTCAGAAGCAAAGTGCAAACCACCCCAAAAAATTACATGGGAATCTTTTACTACTTAATTGAAAAGCACATGCAAAAATTCAGGCACTTTTGAAGGAAAAAAATTTTTACCTGAAAAAGTCACTTACGACCGTCTTGCAAAAAACCATTCAATTGTTGATGAAAAGCAGACGTTCTTTTTCTCGCCAGGAATAACTTCAAGAATATCAACAAATCAGAAGACACTGTTCCCAGGCAGAAACCGTTGAGTTAATTTTTATTGTAGTAAACAAGAGTTCTTCACTATTATATTTTTTGGTTTATTTATTACGTTATTTTAGCCCTCTTTATCTATTGCTTTATTAGATTTTGTATCGAAAGTAATCCAAATTTTTGTTTTTGAAAGTCGTCATTCACTGGCTCGCCGTAAATACCTCCAAGGAGGTCAACAGCAGTTTTCAGTATGCACTATCAGCGTTGATATAAGACATTGATAAGTTTTTTTAGCCCTGTTTATTGTTCGATAGACCTGAAATCTTAAGTAATCTAAATTTTGTTTATGAAAGCCGTCATTCTCTGACTCACCATGAATACCTCCAAGGTGGTCAACAGGGGTTTTACTTTATCGTATTTTGCAGCACTCATTATCAGACGTTGATATCAGACATTGATACGTTTACTTTAGCCCTGTTTATTGTTTGATAGACCTGAAATCTTAAGTACCGTAAAGACTCGCGGATAAGCCGCACTCGCAGATAAGCCGCACCCTGAGTTTAGCAACTCAAATTTTGGAAAAAAAGTTTTTCATGAAAAAAACTCAAAAGAAATCTAAAGTCGAGACCATGAAGTGTTCCGTCTTCATCCAAGGCAAATTCGCCAACAATGGATCGAAAAATACTCGAAAGTCTTACCCGTAATTTTAGCTCTTTAGTAGAATAAACATCATGTCCACCACTTATGACATACGATTGATATTATCCTGGTATTTGTTCACAGGTATTTCACCATTCAAGGCAGTTTTTCCATAGAATTTTGCGCGTAAATTTGTTTTCTTGCATACACTGTGCGAAGCTGTGTAACCAGGCATAATATCGGATTGTTGACAGAATGCAAATAAGGCATTTCATTGCGTAGCAACAGAATGCGCTTAGCTTTAATTGGTTCAGCTTTAGCCGCGTTGGGATTAGGGCGAGAATGATAAATGTAGGTTTGTTTACTCAGTAGCAAAACAGGTCAAAACAAGATGGAAACGTTTGAGTTTGTCTCTGCCGTTCGTGGCTATCATATCTACAAAGATATTTGGGAGCCATCTGTTGGTGAAAAACTCATTGCACATAGAGAGTTTGGTAATCAGTTCGACAAATTTGCTATCAAAGTGCTCAACGGCGAGCAAACAGTGGGCCATCTACCACGCGAATACTCGAGAATAGCGTGGTATTTTCTCGCTCGTGGAGGATCAATTACCCTTGAAGTAACAGGCCGTCGTCGACACTGTAAACAACTTTGTGGGGGAATGGAAATTCCATGCTGTGTAAGGTTCCCCTGTTCAAGAAAAGCGACCATAAACCGTTTAAAAGACTTGTTAACAAAGAAGGTTTAACGGCAAGAAATGTAAGCTTGAAATAAGCTTATACTCATCACAAACGGCTCTTTTAGGAGCCACCAAACTCGCAAAAGCAATGACCAATACTCTCTTGTTGTTGTAATGTAGCATTTATTCCAGCATTATGCCATGAAAGTGTCCATTCACGGAAATTCACAGCACCTTTCCCAAATGGTCTCGTAGATAAGCCGCACCTACGATTTTGATCACAAATTTATGGAAAAAAGGTGCGGCTTATCCGCGAGTCTTTACGGTAATCAAAGTTGTGTTTATGAAAGCCGTCGTTCTCTGGCTCGCCAGCATGAATACCAGGTCAACAGCAGTTTTTCATTATTATATTTTTCAGTATTGGTTATCAGACATTGATATCAGACATTGATATCAGACATTGACACGTTTCTTTTAGCCTTGTTTATTGTTTCATTAGACTTAAAATCTAAAGTAATCAAAGTTTTGTTTATGAAAGCCATAGTTCTCTAGCTTGCTATGAATACCTCCTAGAATGTCAAAAGATCGGAGGACACTCTTCCCACGTGTTACCGTTGAGCTGTAAATATTTTGGTTACGATACTGAAATGTGGTATTTCTAAACGTTGTCTTATAACTGCGGTGTATTGACAATCAGCTGAGTAGAACAATAAGTAGTGTGGTTCACTAATAGTTATCATGCACGGTTAGTAAAATTTTGCTGGTTGAAGATAAAAGATGAAAATTCACTTAAACTTGAATATTTCTTTATACACGAATCTCAGACTACAGCAACCTCTCATCCTTTTAGGGTAAGTATAAAACATATTTTCGAATGCGCAAACAGTTTCAAAACACCACAATGTTGCAGATTGCAAATAACGATCTCGTTATTTCAGGTGGCCATTTAACACCCTGAAGAAGGCAGTAATGCAGAAACGTCGGTTGATTTACACCGCCATTAAGCGTCCTTTTATAAAAATATTTTTAACATTTACTTGAAGTACAAAAGATGCTCTATACCTTTTAGAGCACTGACCCAAAACATAATTATATCACAGTGTGTTCAACCTTGGTTCCAGGGCTTTTTCCCTTCCCATGCCATGGAAAAGGCCCTAGGAACGAGGTTGATAGTGTATTGTTTAGAAGTGCTTCCTCTCAGGCCATTTACTTTTTTTGTTTACTGTCGAATGCGTTCCCTGATTTTGGGTCTGTCGGTCGGTCGGTCAGTCGGAAAAGAAAAAAAGCCAAAAAAAAAAAGGAGAAGCCAAAAAAAGTCTAGAACTAGGAGGCCTAGTACCTCAGCATAATAACATGTGGAGCCTGGCAATGACAAGACGTGGTTAAACTCAATTATGTAACAGAGAATTGCCTCTGAAGTGTAAATTTTAGTGCTAATTTAAACCATGAATAACCCACTGGGCGTTAGCCCTAGTAAAGGGAATCAGGGAACCACTTCAGAGTTAATTCTCTGTTACATCATTTGTGTTCATAGTGCCCTTCTGTTACATCATTTATCTTCCTGTAGCACGGCTTACGATCTTAGATCGTCTTGTTCTCTTTTGTTTTCATATATAGTTACTGACTGCGGGACTACGTGAGAAGGCATTTAATGTGACGTAATCGTGGCCAGGTATATTTCTGAAGTTAGCCGTAATTTGTCAGTTACATTTCTCTAGCGTTGGATGCTGCTGTGTTAAGCTTCTTCTCAATGAACTCGGTATATTTTCGTGTCGTCCCCTCGGTACATGTATGTCTTTTTT
>CM042758.1:7538406-7557349 GCA_022496165.2 Catalaphyllia jardinei | reverse complement strand
CCATGAAAAGTTTTGCGCAAATTTTCCTCAAATTTAATAAAGTTTGGACCCAACTCAAAATTCTTCAAATTGAAATTCCTATCCTCACTTCCCGGCAATCTGAAAATTTTTCCATTGAAATAATAAACAGAATTCAAAAGAGGCTTAGCTGTTCCAAAACCTAACAGTCCTTTTTACCAAAATAATTCTTCATCTTCCTAAGTAACTGCCTCCTTTTCTGGCCTCTTGGTTTCAAGATAAACACCTTGGTGCATAGCATCCTTCATTTCGGCATCCAAACATTGTCAGAAAATGGCAAACCGAAAAAGAAGATTGGAAAGATTACAGTGTTAAAAAGTTTGATAGCTTCAAAACTGGTTTACATCCTGTCACCGTTACCAACAAATTACCGTGTGCTTAAAGAATTGAGCAAATCTTTCTTCCATTTTTTATGGAGTGGTAAGGGAGACAAAATCAAGCGGAATGTAATGATCGGCGACTGTTCAGACGGAGGTCTAAAGATGATTGATTTAGAATCATTTAACAAAGCACTCAAATCTACCTGGGTCAAAAAATACCTTGCCTCAGAAAATCATGGCAAATAGAAATACTTTTTTGACTCTGAATTGCAACTTTTTGGTGGGCCTGCCATCTTTAGAGGCAACCTCAAACAGGACGACTTGCCAAAATACGGTTTTTCGGATCTATTCACTTTGGAAATCTTGCAAATCCAGTCAGAAGCAAGCTTTAATCCTTGTGTGACTTCTATTGATCACTACCTGTCATCCAGCCTTTGGCATAACTCCCTCATAAAAATCAATGATAGACCAGTTTTTTACAATCATGGTACGCAAAAGGCGTTAAAAACGTTGCCCATCTAATAAAAGATTCGCCCACTTTCCTTTCTTATCATGAGTTTGAAAAACTTTTCGCCTTAAATCAAATTTTCTGGCTTTTCAAGGCCTTATATCCACATTAAAATCTCAACAACAATTAAATAGTGATTGTTCTCTAATTAGGAACAAAAAGTGTGAAGATTTTCATGACCAGTTCTTAAAACTGAAAAGGCCAACAAAGTAGTCTATGAGAGGCTAGTTCGTATTAAAAAACAGTATCCTACCCGAAGTCAAGAAAAATGGATCGATGACTGTGAGCTCGAGAACAACGTAGCAGTTGACTGGAAGCCGGTTTACTGACTTCCTTTCAGTTGTACTAAAATACCTAAATTAATCACTTTTCAATTCAAACTACTGCATCGGCGACTGGCAACAAATGATTTTCTGTAGAAAATAGGTATCAAAAATAATGAAGGTGCACCTTTTGTGAAGTTGAATTAGAAAACTTAACTCACCTGTTTTGGTTTTGTACCATCAGTTCAAGCTTTTGGCAAAAGTTTAAGCAATGGCTGATAAATGACAAAAACTTTACAACAATACAGGATATGGATCCTACCTTTTCAGTCATAATTGGTTTGAGACCGATCTCTATTTTTTAGTCGCAAGAAATTTCATCTGGATTTGTCGAATACGAGATAGGGCCCCCAGTTTAGAATATTTCTCTTCCTTTGTAACCTCCTTGGATGTCTCCTAAATTGTATCTCGCGCCTTTTTCCACTTTCGATTCTCATTTGATATCAAAAGCCTTCAGTAGGTGAAAATCAAAATCCATGTAGTTGCATACTTTTATTTTCCTTTTTGTCTCATTTAAGGTTTCCTTTAGCTCTTCTAGTTAATAACAATAATTATTTGTAATTGTAAGATCTGTAATTGTTTGTGTGTTTTTTTGTAAATAAGGTTAGTATTTGTTAGTAGTTGTGGTGTTATAGGTAGTTTTATATTGTATGAAATTTAATTCTAACTTGTAAGTAATGTCCATATTGTATTCTAAAAATATTACTAATGAATAAAAAAACAGATCTGAAGTAAAGCATAACTTTCACAAACTTTCTCTATCATGTAAAGCACACTGGACTAAAGCACAACTGCTGGAAAAGTACCTCTTATCACTGCTGTCCAACAGATTTAATGCTTTCCCTCCATTTTCATCCTCCAAATGTCACTTCAACCCACAAACAATTTCATACAACGAATGAGGCAGATAGTGACCACATGTCTTATTAGCCACTTCCTGGGTGAACTTTGTAAGCCAGAAGTTTAGGAAAAGGCTGTCCAGGTCTTCCAACCTTTCTTCAAGACTTTGCACACGGTGAACATTATAATCAAGGAACCGTGACACTGCTTGGCTCAAGTACTAGTAAAGGAAATTCTTTCTTGCACACAGCTTGCCAATTTCAGAGAACATCAAAGGCCTACTTATCTTTTAGGCTTTGATCATTCAAGCAAAGAAACTTCCTCTTTGTAACTTTTCGGTGGTCAAAACTGGGAAGACCTTTCCGTAGCTGCTTCTTCCATTTCTCAAAATTGCAAATGAGGATGCCAATGCAAAGTGTGACTGCTTTTGATTAAAAGGCCAAAGTTGTGAAAAAGAACAACACCTTTCATGACACTGACTAACAACTATGCACATGTGATAATGAAACAAAAGAAAACAAAAACTGACTATTTACATGGTCTTTCTGTTTTTGTGTTAATTGTTAATAAATTAAGCCCTTTTGAGAAGCCATTTCATAAACTTGGGCTTCATGTTTCATCAGGATTTCCAAACACTTTAAAACAATAAAAGCATTTGCTACAGCCTTTGGCCTCATGCTTTCATCAGTTTTCTCGTGTTTGGAAACCCTGATGAAACATGAAGCCCAAGTTTATTAAAATAGTATTACTTCCAAGGAACTTGATGTTAATTTTGTGTAGATGTTGGAGTGTGTTCCATGGCCTTTGAATATTGTTATTTATCCTAGAAAGTCTGCACCCTTTAGGTGATACATGCTGCATATGCTAAAAAATCAGTTGAAGTTTATATGATTACAATACAAAAAACCATCATTATATGCTAAACATTTAACCCCATTGAGACCCTCTGTTCTGTATAAATTGAAGCATATTTATTTAATGATGATGTCACTTAAAGGGTTTTTTTTAGTTAACAGTGCTTGATTTAAGTAAGTCGTGGTTGTCACTTTGAAATTTCATACTGTCAACCAAATATGAATTCAGTTGCTGTGATGACTGGTCTGGGTGAACTAACCCGCCAACTTTTTCTGAGTTACAGGTGTGAGATTTTTTATACTTGGAGTGTCGGGTTTTCTCGAAGATGACACAAACATATCCGAAGATTCCCAAAGACATCCAAAAAACATCCGAAGATTAGGGGCCATTTCATTCAGACTTAAATGTTTGAGTTTAGAGCCTGGTGACAGTGCTTATTTTAGCAGCTTGTGATACTTCTGTTCTGTTAGCACCCCTTTTTTTTGTCATGGCACACTTCACTCATTTTTTCACATTCAACCCCTACACTAGCTACAAACAGTATTCAGCCTAAAATGTAAAGAATCTAAAAGAATATACTGCATAAGAATCCAGGGATTGCATTACTCCAGGAAAAAAACATTCTTGTTTACAGCCAGTTCAGCTATTCTTGAAATGACCAGAATATTCTGACTTATTCTGGAATATAGTAATTAATGATTAATTATTAAGAATTAATATTTATAAGCCTAGGCTAATTGAACAGATGCCAACATAGTGTCAAATTCATCTTTTGTTTTAACACATTGAAAGTCAAACCTGTTTTGGGGGAGGGGGGAGGAGGGGGAATGAGGTATTGGGAATATAAATTGCCATCAATGATCTCCTCCACCTCCATGGGAAAATAGCTATTTACACCTAGTAAATTTACCATTACATAATTAATCTGTTATTATTTAAAGCATTTCATTTGCTCCAGATCTCTAGAAGGAAAGTGATAATAAATGTATCTGGTTTGGAGTACTGGTTAGTTTTTATCAAATCCAATATACCTATAAATAAATATCAAGTGCATTTATTGAATATCCTTATAGTCAACTCATTGAGAAGCAATCTAGATACAATTATTATTATTATTATTACTCACTGTAAAATTAAATAAGATTTTAGTCTAGTATTCACTGTAACTTTCTATGAATGTATGTGGTGGTTAAATAACAATAATGTTAGCACATTATTCACTTCTAATTTTTATTATCCTTACTTTTATCCTTTAGAAAGAACTTCAAAATTTTCAACAAAGTGTGGAGCTGAGGTCTGTAACTTGGGAACAGTTTCCAGATGGATGGCCAAACTTGTTCATTGAAAATGTAAAACATGATTGCGCAGGAAGAGATGGTATATACAGCCTGCTATAACTATAAACATGAATTTTTCTCATACTATTTTTGATTATGTTTATAGTATTTTTGGCTATGTCACTAACAAAATTAATGTTTTGAAACCATTGTTACCTCACCATCAAACAACAAACATTGCATAGCCTACTGTTGCATCACTAAGAGACCATGTAAAACATATGATATCAATCACAAATGTTGCAAGCATGTAACATGTGTTTTTTTTTTTCCTGTAGTCATATTTTTGGGGAGCTTCCATTCACCAGAAGTTGTGTTTGAGCAGCTTTCTGTCATTTATAAAATTCCCAGGTAGGTTTAGGCAAGCAAGAACTAATTTGCATTCATCAAAGTGACCCAAATTATGGACACAATTTGTATATTAGTGGAATTATGTGCAAAAATTATGTACTAAAAATGTACCCAGAACATGGTAACTTTTTAAATTCTATTTAAAACATCTCACTGAAATTCGTTTCTCTAGGTGACCCTGCGATTAAGTCCCCAAGCATTCTCAAGATATTTAATGTCAAACCTCGTTAGAATGCTTAATGTGTGTGCTATAGTGTGTTTTCAACTAACACCAAACAACTGTTTTAATTGAAATATGGATAACATATTCAGTAGTTCAATTTTCTCTGGCAGGATGATCAGTTTGAGAGCTTAAGTATGAAGAAATTTTTCTTATCTTTATTCAAATTATTACCATGCTGTGGAGGTTGACTTGGTAATTTAATTCTTGCCATTATTGCGTGAATGCTCTGTGGAAATCATCTTAAATGTGTTTATTTTTAAAGTTGAACACGCTTTTTCTTCCAGGTTATTAGCAAGATCATTCACTGCTATTGTGCCATACTTTCCAACTGCAACAATGGAAAGAGAAGAAACAGAAGGACAGGTTGCTACAGCAAAGGTTCCTGTAATATTTGCTGCTTTAGTTTTGTTTTTATTTTATTGTAGTAGGTCCACATCAGCCATTTGGCTGCTTTGATTTACACCTACTTCTCTCATCAAATAAAGCGTGTACGTTTATGTAATATCTTATCATACTGAAAAACAACACCATGTAACATAACAGCTAATGTTGTCATCCTTTGCAGGGTAAATTATGTCACTTCTGTATTTTTGTACAAAGAATAAAGTGATACCTCTCTCCCAGTTTTATTTAATAAGTTATTTCTTATTCCTTTTAGACTCTAGCTATTTTGTTGTCTACCATTCCTCTGACAGCAAGAGGCCCTTCTCAGATTATGGTGTTTGATATTCATGCGCTACAGGAGAGGTTTTATTTTACTGATAATGTAATTCCCAGGTAATGAGAAAGTACAATATTTATACCTTCAGTAGAACATTGCAAGCCTTTCACTTTTAATTGACGTTAAAAAAATCTGACAAAATGTTTGACTTTTCAGTAACTTAATTAAATAGGATAGAAAAATTCATAAAAAGACATGATCTTAGAGGACCTGAAAAAGATTATTTATGGATAAATATCACCTTTCTATCTCTTAGAGGTAAAAAAATAATAATTTTTAATGGGATTATTTGCATACCAAAATATTTTGTGAATCAAGTCACATTATGCTGATTATTCTGTTTGCTAGAGCAAAAAATTCAGACTGCATCCTGCTTAGGCTGGAATCAGTAAAGCAAATCAATTGAACTGAGTTTGGGATAACCTTAAGGTCAAATATTAAATGAAGCCATTACAGTATCTTAGATATTAATTCTGTAGTGTTTGAATCACCTACTGTAGGTGTGCACAATGTTTTATGTTTTATCATGGACAGTCTCTCTGTAGCATTATAAACAACTCAAAGAATTTTCTCTTTTGATTTTAGATTAGAAACAGCAATACCATTGCTTCTCCGTGAAATCCTGACACTAAGCAAAGACAATGCTATAAGTATTGCATTTCCTGATGAAGGTGCATTCAAGAGATTTCACACCATGTTTACATCCTTTCCGACCATCACCTGTACTAAAATCAGAGATGGAAACAAGAGGATTGTAAGAGTCAAAGATGGTAAATTTTATGATGCTCCTTTTAACCTTTCTGTTTCTTACCTAACTCCTTGAACCAGAGTGCATTTGAGGGTTGATCCACATTCACTCTCCATGGACTCTTGTCTTGTGTTGCAGAACCAACCTCACTTTAGGACTTCTGCCTTGCTCTGGACCTCTCCCTTTCCGCTGTACATTGCCACATTGTTTTTGCCTGACCCCTCTCTTCTTTCCCCTTCCATTTTGCCGACTGCAACAGCAAATCAAAGCAGTGTGCCTCTGTAGGGGTGTAATGCAAAATGTGAGTGCATTTGGAGGCCAATCAAAATTGTGTGTTCCATCGGCTAACATTCGTGGTGCTGCAATATGATTGGTGAGGTCATAAACAGTCTCAGATGGTTTACAATCGTGATTGTTTAAAAACTTGTAGGTGGCCCTGGATGAATTTGTTGCACAAGACTAAAAAAAAATAGAAAAGTAAAGTTAGATAAAAACAGGAGATAAATTGTTAATATTCTTAATTTCAGTACAAACATGATTGTTTTCTTTTTAAACTCTTCACTCTATTTCAATTTTACAGGTGATCCAGCTGGACATCATGTGATCATTGTTGATGACCTTGTAATGACAGGAGGAACTTTGGTGCAGTGTGCAAAAGTAAGGATCTGTTTCCTAGAAATTACAGTTGATGAAGTATTACTTGTATAATGGTCACAAGTTTGACATAAAAAAAATTGAATACAAAGAAATCATGGTCCAAAAAAATCGTTCTTCAGGATTTCGATTAATAATAGAGGTATTCATTTCCCTGCAGTGCGTTTACTGAAACCGGGGTCACCCAGACAATGAGAACCAATCAGATGGCAGAGCTGAAACAATAGATTCTAACATTTTCAAATCCAGCCAATCAAATGTTCTATTTTTAGATACAGCCAATAAAACATCCGATACAAAACAATGAAATTCCAGCTTGTTCCCAGCTTTGTTGTTGTGATGCTCATGACTATAGTGTCTAAAATAAATTGTCAAATCGTTAGAAAATTTTATGTTACTTCACTTTAGATTTTATATTTACTACGGTGATAAATTTATTACATTGACTGTTTTCAACTGTGAATGTACGGCCAAAAAAATTCTTCTTTACTATTTTTGTTTAAAATCGTAAAATATAATAGATTTTGGCACATTTTTACAAAATAAATTTTGCTCCTGTTGTCTGTGCGTGTTTCTATTTATACACAGATTTTGGTTGTCATTACCGCGAAACCAGCTTGAAACTCACCACGCAGTTCTCGGAAAAACAATTGCATTCACTGTCTCAGCAGTTGTATCTTTCAGAGTTTTAGCTCCCTTTCTGGGTTATCACTGTATTGAAATAACATCTTCATCAAAAAGTCTTTCTGCATTGTACTATCAAAGCCTCAGTGTGTAAAATTACTCAGCAAAAACAAACAATGGCACCATTGGAACCTTCCCTTCTCAGAGACCATTTCAAGGGTTACTTTGAAACAGCCGCGACAATATTTAAGAACTACACCACACACTTTGGTGGTAAATATTGACGAGTGACATTGTTACCCAGCTTTTCTTTCCATATATTTTCTAAACCAACCAACTGCCCCTTAGAAATCACAGCATACAATCATGGGCTCCTGATACCATAAAACTAGAGCACGCAAAAGTACTAACAGTTTGAACTTGACAATTTATTGATAAGCGACACCGTGGTCATGTAAGCATCGCAGAGAACAAGTTTTGTACTGGACATTTGATTGGCTGGATTTGAAAATGTTGGAATCTATTGTTTCAGTTCTGCCATCTGATTGGTTTTCATTGTCTAAGCGCACTGTAAGAGTTTTCACTGCAATTGTCTTGTATAGTTTTAGTTTATTCAATTTAGTCAAAATGGTAGGGCCAGCCATTGATTTTAAAGAAAGCCTAACTAAAAAATGACAAAAGTGACATCAAAATTCAAGATAATGCATGCAAGACTTGTGTGATTGTTCTTCAGCTGTACCATGTTGCATGAGCTTCATAGATTTCTACTAAAAGTACTTTTTAAACTGGTGTATGTTATATTGTAAACTGTGAAACTCAGATGCAAAACCATTATTTTTAACCAGGCGCTGTTATCATCTGGAGCAATCAAGATTAGTGCATATGTCACACATGCTGTTTTTCCCAAGGAATCATGGAAACTTTTTACGGACTGTGAAGTTCAATTTGACAAGTTTTACATAACAGACTCCATTCCTCATGCCACTGCTATTGCTCAACATTCTCCTTTTAAGTTGCTTTCTCTCTGTGACTCGATATCTGAAGCATTGTTAGGCTTTGATCTGCTACAGAGCTGATGGTGAATCAGTTGCACTACTTTGTTTTAGAGAAAATAGAATTACATTATGTATCGAGTAATTGGTTTGGGGAGAATGCTTTGTGGTACAATGTGCTGTTAAATGGACATTCGAAGTCACTGTAGGTTATATTTTTAGCATAGCTTTTTTATATAATGTAGAAAATATAAAGTTAAAGATATTTCCATCAGGTAGAAATTAATGCTAGCAGTAGATTGCAACATTACTCGAAGACACCATTTACTAACAATCCGACGGGGCGGGGGGGGGGGGTACTCCCAGAAAAATTGGGTGGGAGTGTGCGGCTCGCTTCCCAAAACCCTTACCCTATTTATGACCAAAATCTGTAATATTCCCTACCCTATTTATGACCTGACCAAAAATTCCAAACCCCATTTATGACCTGAACCTTGAATCATCCTGTTTCAGACCTACATTATAATTGGATCCCTAGTTCAGACCGATGCTGAATTACCGTAAACATAATTTGTGAATTCTTTTGTAGATTTTCTTATCGATAATGATGAAAAAGTGTCTTCCTCGGCATAAAAACATACCCATATCAAGACTAGAGTACAGAAACCATAACCTTTGGGGCCGCACATACCAATATAGCCCGTGTAAGGGAGCACCCCCCCCCCCCCCTCGGACCAACAATACGCTATTTGCATCATTACTTTCGTTGCATCTGCTCTTCTAATGGTACACTGCTCATAATTCCAGCAATTATAAGCAACTGTAAGCATCATGTTGGCTTGACACTTTACAGAGTACCGTCCAATACTCGTCCTGTTGTTTTTTTTTTGTGTGGGAGGATGAAAACCAGACTCCCAAATACTGCATTATGTTTCCCCTGACTGTACTTCTCTCCAGTAGCTTTTTCAATTTAACTTGTACCTTAAATTCATGGGCAATCCCTTCTTTTTCTCCAGGATAGTAAAATCATTTACATAAATTATTTTATCAATATTTTATTGAAACGTTTAACATTACGAGGCTTGTGTAATCAGCTTTACAAATTTAAATTAACTTTTGATGGTTTATTTTTAAATATTCCCACACAAGTCAAAGACGTGTGGACGCTGTATAAGATTATGAAGGTTTTATCAGTTTGTGGCTTTTTAACACAAAATAATTATTCATCGTGTGCATATTTAAACGAGATATGGGCTCTAACTGCTTCAGTAAATTTTTCATTTTCCTGTTGAAAATATTGACAGAGTTTATACAGAAGTTATCGAGATGAGTTTAGCTTTTGTAAATTTGGTAGCTGGAGGTTTCACAGTCGAGCAAATTTGCACCCAACGAGTTCTCACCCACATCGACTCAACTAGCGATCAAGTGCGCATAATTGATCTTTCTCGTATGATTACCGAGGAAAATAGATAACATTGTGGGTATAATGAAACAAAATCACACAAAACATGTTTATTTCTCGTTCTTTAATCCATTGAAGGTGAAAAAGACGAACTCGAAATAGAAAGTTTATAATGAGTTCAGGGCTGCGAACTCGATGGGTGCGAACTAAGTTGGGTGTGAAACAGGTAGCATTCGTAAATTTAATAGTATGGATATAGACCTTGTTTTTTTGTGGGGTTTTCAGTCAACAGTTTGGGGTCCCAACCTCAAGTTTGCTTGCACACTAAGCAGAACATTCCAAATTGATAGTATTGATGCCCAATATATTTTTGGGATGATCCCATGCTCTCCTCTTAGCAGCCATTCTTCAGACAGTGCAAGGTGCTTAACCTTTGATAATACATTCGGTGTACAGGTGTATATTATTTATGTAGTACGTCTAAAGGGTCAAAGTTTCGTTTTCTGCCTATTCATTATCGCCAGACTTTTAAATTGTTTGGCCGTATATAATTTCAGGAATTGTTTTAGACGGTTATGTTATTAATGGGAATAAACTTATTACACTTCGTCCACGTTTCAGTGTGCAATATGGCAACATGAGTTTAGTGTTATGTATCTTGGTCCGACTTTGAAGCTTCACAGTGAAGATTTCTTGTGAACTCAATCTTGGTCAAGCATTAACCAAAACCTGAGGACATTTCGGTCAGAAAGCGAGTGTAACAGTAATTTTAGGGAAGTTTGGTTAGAAATTGTGGAGTTCATTGTAACTAGTAGACCTCTCATTCCGGTTGGCACGAGCAACCGCGGAAATTCCTGTACAGTGGAGCCGTCTCTTTCGGTTACTTTGCTGATATTGGAAAAACACAACCGTAAAGGCTGGTTTTCATAAGGGCATAAGGATGCCAACATTTGCAGTAAGATGCTGATAATTAAAACAATTAGCGCCTTTGGTAACAAAAGGCGCTACTTTACAGCACCTTCCTGCGCCTTCATGTTGCTAATGCTAACCACCCTTATTAACTGTCGTCCCAAATGCGGGCCCGAATGTTTCTTCCGGTAAATGGTGGGCATTGAAAAGGTGACCTTACATCTCTCAAAAACATCATAAACCGATAGACAGTTAGTTAGGCAAAATATATACATGGTTTTTATCATCGCCGGCCTCACGATGCGTCATGGGGTGCTGATCGTTTCGATGCAAGTCGAAGTCGATTCGATACAACCTCCATTCATTTAAAGTAGATTCGCTTCGCTTCAAAACCTTTGCACGTAGACTTTAAGCTATACAAACACATTTGATCTAGATACCAGGCAGCCAGGAACTGTTTTTAAAGCTCATTTGGGAATTGTCAACATGACATTGCGTAACAGTGTTATAAGAGTGTTAGCTTCTCTGTATTCAGTGTATTCCTCTCCATATCTATCTGTATATATGGAGAGGAATAGAGAGAAGCTAACACTCGCTAGAGTCGCTCTCAAGCGCCTCGAAACCTTAACGCCATAAAAACGCATGTTATTCACACAACAAGAAAAGGTAAGTCGATTTTATTATTTTACTCCTTATTTTGAACCATTCTGTAGGATCGTTATATTCCCATACAAACTCTTATAAAAACGCTGTTACACAATTACATGTTGACGGTTGCCAAAGCTTGGGCTACCTGTGAAGTTTCCTTTGGCTTGTCATACACTCGTCCAAAGAACCTTACATTGTTTTGAAGGAGTTACAGTGCGATAGCGATATCAGAGACGACTTCTGTCAAGAGAAAATTAGGTGCTTTTGAAGTGCATTTCAATGCCGGATCGTTTTAAAGCTTTCTAAAGCTTGTTGTTTTTTTTATTGTAAGTCGGATGCTCTTGGCCCTGGCAATCAATCTTTTTCAAAGACAGCTAATGTAAATGATGGCCCCTATCTTGAAATGAAGTTTTGTCATCTGCCAGTGCTCTGCCAGTGTCTCTGCCAGTGCAATGTGCAGTCTCTTGTTCGTTCACAGGTCGCCCAAGCTCCTTTGGGAACCGTCAACATGACATTGCGTAACAGCGTTATATGAGACGGTGTGAATTAGCCACCGTAAAGAGATTCAGAAGCTTAATCTCTTTACGGTGGCTAATTCACATTATCAACTCAGTTGATAAAACCAAATTATCTTGTAATACTCCCACCGACGCAGCACCACAGTTTCTTTAGAAACTTACCCCCTTTAATTATATGAGACAGGGCACAGAAATGAAATTATTTTCTGATCCCTGGTATAGGAATAAAACGATCGTACAGAATAGTTCAAAATAAGGGGAAAAAAATAATAATAATGGAGACTCACTAGAATCGCTCTGAAACTCCTCCAAACGCCATAAAAACGCAAGTTTTTACACACAACAATTTTTTTTTTTATTTCCCCTTATTTTGAACGATTGTTATATTCCCATTAAAAATATAGATAAGACCCTGCGCGCGCTCTGATTGGTCAAAAACCTATGTTTTATCTGAGTATAAAGCATAAAAAAAGCGTGAGAAAAAAATTGAAAAACTTGCAAAATGATGCGTGACACTATAGAAAAAGCGTGTGTTATTGTTTTTCGCGCGTAAAATCTATATTTTAAAGCAAATGAAGAAGCCTAAGCCGTGTATTACACTGTTATAAAACACTCCGGTCATTTGAGCACTCGAGAGCCGCAGGCTAGTGTTTTCTACATTCTCTCGTGTTCTCAAATGACCATTGTGTTTTATCATAGTGTAATACACCGCTTAGGCTTCTTTATTTGTTAAACTCTTAAACGCTGTTACCCAATGTCATGTTGACGGTTCGAAAAGGAGCTTAGGCGACCTGTGGTTCAAGTGTATTTTCTTTGCGCGCGATGCTTAGGCGACCTGTGGTTCAAGCTGGGCGGAAAGAGGCCGGGCTACGTTTAAGCGCCACTTTGCGCGCGATGCTTGCGGCGGGAAACAGGTGGTTACTTCATGTATGGGTATATATATTGTACCTACGCCTCTTACATGACGTACAATCTAAACAAACAACCGTAACTCTGGAGCTAACTGTGTGGTTGATTCTGATAGGAATTTGTCGTCAGAAACATCATTTTAACATGTCTGTTAGAACCATAGACTTCTCGTCCAGTGCTTATGCTAAAACAAAGAGTTTCAAAGCGAAAGAAAATAACACAACAGCCTCAAAAATTAAAGAAAAGAACCCACCACCGTCAGGAGTTAAAAGCTCTTGGACGCCATTGAAACAAGACTTAAACGAAAAGGTTTGTGTTTGAGCTTTCATGTTTTCTTTAGTGTGGCTTTTGTTGTAAATCTGTTGAAAATACTCTGAAGTTCTTTTCTTGTCGCAGCTCTTCGATGAGAGAAAAGAACTTGTAAGCAACTGGGTGAGTATCTGTCAATATAATCAAACCTGGGTACAGCCGTACAGATGTTTAGATGCTTTTACATGTTTAGACTTATTTCTTAGACTTTTCTTTTCGAGGAATGCTTAGGATAAATCTCAGTCTTGGAGGGCGATTGCAGAATACCCGGCCCACTTCGAACGGCACAAATTTCCTGCTCCCACGGTCCCGCAGTGACCAAACATGATTTACCATGAGTTACATTAAACTACTGCTGCCGCAGTGCCGTAGTCGATGAATAAAAAAATCTAAGTTAGTTAAACTACTGCTACCGCAGTGCCGCAGTGCCATAGTCGATGAATAATAAAAATCTAAGTTAGTTAAACTACTGCTACCGCAGTGCCGCAGTGCAGTCGATGTCGCAGTCGCAGTCGATGAATAATAAAAATCTAAGTTAGTTAAACTACTGCTACCGCAGTGCTACAGTGCTGTAGTCGATGAAAAATAAAAATCTAAGTTAGTTTAACTACTGCTACCGCAGTGCCGCAGTCGATGAATAATAAAAGTCTAACTACTGCTACCGCAGTGCCGTAGTAGACGAATAATTAAGACTGAGTTAGTTAACCGAATGCTACCGCAGTGCCGCAGTGCTTAAAGAACAACAAATACTTGGATATTTCGTGATGTTTATATTCAGTTTTTATGTTAATTTGGTGACTGCGAGACTGCGGGAGCAGTATTTGAAGATACACATCAAGTGGCCAGGTATTCTTCAATCTAGCCGATTTGACCCCAGAAGCCATATATACGAAAGAACTCTTTGATCTTTTACAATAAAAAGTATAATTTCTAGTTGCCGTATGTATACATCACATACGGTATGTTTATTTATAGAGCATCCCAAGTAACTGGCTTCAGTCCTATTAAAGTCATTCTATTTTGTGGCATGTCTTCTTCCTGTATTTCTTACACCAAAACTTTGGGTGTCATTAACTTTAAAGGCACACAAAGTCATCTTATTCACAAATAACTTATTCCGGAAAAATTCCAGACAAGACATGCCTACAGTAATTTTTCTGATATGTCTCTTACTCAACTTCCCAAAACTACATCTATGTAATAGAGACTTGAATCAAACTTACTGCAGCCTGTCATAAGAATGCTGCAATACTGGATATAAAAAAATGAAACTTGTTGAGACTTTGTGCTGCAGTTTGACAGGTGGTCCGATGCCCAGAGAAAGACAGTTCTTGAAATCCTGTTATCCAAGTGCAAGAATTCTCAACTACAATATACATTCTCCTTGATTGACAACAAAATTCCTATCACTCATGTAGACTTCACACGTAAACTTCCACGAGTAATAACAGTGTACATGATGTCCTTTTTGGATCCTCGGAGTCTTTGTCGCTGTGCTCAAGTCTGTTGGTTCTGGAAATATTTGTCTGAGCTTGATCAGATTTGGATGCCAAAGTGTTTTAAGTTTGGGTGGATTTTACCATTTGTTCCTACTCCTTTTGAACAAGGAGTCTGGAAGAGACATTACCTTGAGTGTGTAAGAGGATTGCAGTATATCAGACCAAAGGTAAGATCACAAATGATGTAACAGAGAATTAACTCTGAAGTGCAAATTTTAGTGCTAATTTAACCCATGAATAACCCACTGGGCGTTAGCCCTAGTAAAGGGAATCAGGGAACCACACGAGGTAAAGAAAAAATCTTTCGACCTCGGTGGGAATCGAACCCACGACCTCCGGAATAGATCTACCGTCACTCAGTCAGTCGGTAGAGTGACGGTAGATCTATTCCGGAGGTCATGGGTTCGATTCCCACCGAGGTCGAAAGATTTTTTCTTTACCTCGTGTGGTTCCCTGATTCCCTTTACTAGGGCTAACGCCCAGTGGGTTATTCATGGGTTAAATTAGCACTAAAATTTGCACTTCAGAGTTAATTCTCTGTTACATCATTTGTGTTCATAGTGCTACGCGGCACAACATTCAAAGGTAAGATCAGTTAGCATGGTTTCATGAAAACTGCACACTGAAACAATTTAACAAGATGTATGTACACTATGTACTTCTGCTGAATACTGCAGTGCATCTGGTGGAATTTGTTATATTTATATAATGAAAGGTATCATAGGGTCCAAACACGGGATCAATCCTGTTTAATTGTTAGTTTATTGCTTTACAAATTGACCTTTTGTCAATAGAGTCCTAAAGTGATGACATCGCAAAAATATTTTTGAAATTATGGGATATGATGTCATATTCTTATATAGGATCCTAGAAGATGCGTTCATCCCAAAAATTAGCTCTGAATTGCAATCCCCGATGGAGATATATGGGGTCAAAGTTTAATAGCATCCCATACAAACCCTGCAAAATTTGTTCCGGTTCCTTCAGTTTGGAACCAACTCAAAATTAGAGAGATTTATATCGGGCAATATCAAACTTTGATCCTTTATATTTCGGCTGGGAATCATAATTAAGACATAGTTTTTGCTCTATTCGAAAATGACGCCAAATCCCATAATTTCACAAATTTATTTTTTGTGATGTGACACTTTATTTCTCTATGCGATTAATTCATTATTCTGCAGGGGGGATTGAATGAATGGGTTCACAGTGGGTACACTGGTGACAAGTTACAGTTGAGTACAACTGGTGCTCGGATAAATATAATTTCTGCCATTCTATGACTGATTATGGTGGCATATGGTTTACAGTATTCTGTATTCCCTAGCACCAGCAGGATTGAGAGATCACAGAACAAGTAACCCAGGCGAAATCCATGAAAGTTTACTGAATGATGAAATAGAATGAAACTGATTGTTAAATAGCTGCTAGTGTTCTGAGTCTCTTAATTTTAAATTGAATCTTTTTTTTTTCTAATTTGTGTTACTAATGCTACACTGTCCTGCAAAAGTTGTTGATTAAGAGTTAATCCTAACTTAACCTTGGTTGTGGATTGATTATAATATTATTTTCACAAACTCTACAATTTTATTGAAAGAATGAATTTTTCTGTTTTTTTTTTTATTAGTCTCCTCCAGGATCGCCAAAGTCATTTCTAGCTGAGAAAACAGTCTCAAGAGGCCAGAGTAAAGGCCAACTTTTTAAAAAAACCAACAAAAAGTCATCAGATCATGACGTTCCCCCCTGGAGGGGACCAGACCCGCATCCCAGTGATATCAAGCGAAGAGTCTCCTCTGATGGATATGTAGGAGGGTGCAGGTGCACGAACTGGGCATAACTATGTTATTGAGCTAGTGTGAGGTCTGTATTGGGGAAATATTCTTTGAGCTATTTCTTGTTTGTTTGTTTGTTTTTTTTTCAACAGTGAGACTAATACATTCCCCAGTATAGATTCATCAGGCTAGTTCAATAAGGTAAAGGGGGTAAGTTTCTAAAGAAACTGTGGTGCTGCATCGGTGGGAGTATTACAAGTTAATTTGGTTTTATCAACTGAGTTGATAATGTGAATTGGCCACTGTAAAGAGATTCGGAAGCTGACGGGCTAGCGCTCGAAACGTCAGCTTCTGAATCTCTTTACGGTGGCCAATTCACATTATCAACTCAGTTGATAAAACCAAATTATCTTAGTTCAATAAGGTACTCATTATATTTGTCTCTTTCAAGATGCTTACGATAAATTTTAAAGGCATCTTCATGATCCATTCTAGGTAAATTCTTCCTCCAAAGTGAATAATTTCTTCAGCTCTAAATGTTTCCACAGGGATTTTATGAAGAAAGTTATTTGCACTGACTAGTCAAGAATAATACAAGATTTGGCAAGAGTGCCATCTATTAGAAGGCACAATGTATGTATTATAACATTTTAAGGAAACTAGCTGGTAGCTGTAGTATCACAGAGGCATGTTACTATTACAGTTATGTACATATAAGATCACTGCAGTCAGTGACAGGAATTTTTTAAATGATTTTTCTTTTTTTTTTGTTGCAGGCGATGCCACATGTCAACAAATGTGGATGTAACTGAACCACATGATCATCAACACATGTACAAAAAGGGAACTGCTGTTAAATCCAGTTCTAAACCAAGGATACATCCTGCTTCTGTAAGTCACCACTTTATCAGCATTCAGTTGAACTGTTCAGCTACAATCTTGCATTAAAAAACACTACCACTACCTTTGAAAGTTTGGCTGTACAGACTGCAAGGATTTTGTGCACTATAGTGTACAGGTATTTATGGAAATGTTAAGCCATTTACATGTACACTCAAGGTCTGACTTACCTGTATAACTCCTGTGCTCTCCTTGAGGGGTTTTTGTATTGTGTCATCACTGAGGGAAGTAATAAACCAGTCACTTGCCATTTTTTTTTTACCATAGAAAATTTGAAATAATAGATCGGATTTAAGGGTAGAACAAATTGAATTTAAAATGTAAAAATGTTGATTATTTAAGTCTATTTTCAGGCAAATTTTGCCCCAGAATCAGAGACAGCAGGTACACAGTTTGACAGCAGAACAGGTCGTCCAGACTGGGCAGTGCAGTCATCAATTACTCCTGTGAAGGCCAGTCGACCTCCACCACCTGAGATAAAACCTTCTGCTGCAATGCTGGGCAATGCTAGAGATGCCAGAAAACATCCAGGTATAAACTACAAGTTATCAAACAAGAAATTAAGATTGATCACACAGGCTGTGATCATGAGCCAAATTTAAACACAACAAATGTATTGGTTGGTCTGACACTATTTTGAGGTTAGCATAGATCTGGCAGTTGTTTGTGGGGTTGCCAAGTAACAAAAGCAGCATTGGTCAATTAGCATGAACAAACAAGAAATGAGCTTGGGGAAAACAAGACAATAATTAACAGTGTAAAGGGGAAACAGAGAAGACAGAATCATTGGCCCAATATCCTCGTCATTTCAAGTTTGAGAACTGTTCAATAGAAGTGAGACTCAGTGAAACTCGCAACCCATCCTGGATGTATTGTCTGATCCATGCCCATCCGTGACATTCTATTTTGTGGCTCCAAAATGATGGCCAGAACCAGCATAAACGCTTTTAAAAGCTTGTGCAACAGGCACATAAGTTTATTAATTTGATGTTAATTAATTCAGTGGAAATTAATAGGGTTTTTAATTCTGATTCATTTTTGTTGTAGCTGAGGAATTATTTCAAATTCAGCCCTGGAGAAGACCACCAGATTATGACTCGGATTAAACAAGGGGCTGTTGGGTCACATGCAAGTTCGAGATACATTAAATGTCTCTTTGTCTGATGTTTGTTAGAGAATGATAGTGAAACCATTTCACAGATGTTGTTAGGAAGCTGGACTGTTTTGCCCACTGATTGAGCTGGCTGCACAAAGAGACTAATGTACTACTATCTAGTAATCGTGGCATGTCATGTGGAAACTACTTGGCAGGGTCCGATGAAAGTTCTAGCCCGAATTGACAATTAATATTGGGTGTCTACCTTACAGGGTCGCATGAAATCTAGGTCGTACTTGACAGAAGCTCAAGGAACATTTGTCTCGCTCGTGCCAGGGTTCCATGGTCTACTTGACAAAAGCTCAAGGGACATTTGTCTCACTCCTGCCAGGGTTCCATGGTCTACTTGACAAAAGCTCAAGGGACATTTGTCTCACTCCTGCCAGGGTTCCATGGTCTACTTGACA
>CM042758.1:7530554-7538396 GCA_022496165.2 Catalaphyllia jardinei | reverse complement strand
AGGGACATTTGTCTCACTCCTGCCAGGGTTCCATGGTCTACTTGACAGAAGCTCAAGGGACATCTGTCTCACTCCTGCCAGGGTTCCATGGCTCTACTTGACAGATGCTCAAGGAACATTTGTCTCCCTCCTGTCAGAGTTCCATGGCTCTACCTGACAGAAGCTCAAGGAACATCTGTCTCCCTCCTGTCAGAGTTCCATGACTCTACTTGACAGAAGCTCAAGGAAAATTTGTCTCCCTCCTGTCGGAGTTCCATGACTCTACTTGACAGAAGCTCAAGGAAAATTTGTCTCCTTCCTGTCAGAGTTCCATGGCTCTACTTGACAGAGTCCAAAAAAACAACAGGGTTCTTGTTGGTAACGCCTGGTGTAATTTCAGACTTTAGTTGACAGATTCCCAAAGGATAATAAGATCTTGACTGGTTACCACAGGATGTAGGCTGTACAGAGTAACACAGAACAGCGGGATTCTTCCTGACAGGATCTCATGGGATTTCCACTGAACTTACCTGAAAGACACAAAGCATATTATGGTCTTTCGTGGGTAGGATTTCAGTGCATTTAGGCTTTACACGATTGTTTTGCTGCACACTCGTGGACTGCAATAAAGAATGTACGAAGTTCTGGTGAGGAAACTCAGGCGCACCACGACAACCACCAATATGAAAGGAATTCATTGGCTTTATCTCTGAGTTCTAGCAATATGGTCCCTCCTTGACTACTCTAGATGGGTTCAAACAAGGCTGTAGGACTCTGATATGTTCAGCTGGTAGTGATAGTACAGTACCCTATTTGAAGACTTCTCCAATCTTCAAATCGTGCTAAACACTAGCTTATCTTACTCAACGGAATGATACAGGAACAGTGACTGAGGCATTTTGATTACTTACAAGTAACTTACTGAGCTTGTGGTTTTGTTAGAGAAGTAAAAACACAAAAAACAGCTTTGATAATCTTTGGGTCTTATGTAATACGCGCGCGCGCTAGTTGGCTACGTAATATCGTCATAACGTATTTTTGTATGTTTTAGATACATTTTACCAAAGAGCTGAAATAAAAACGGTTTTTGTAATTGTACGTGGCATTGAAAGGACTTACGTGTTACGAGGACCATCCTCCTGCACCAACTGGTGAACTTTTAAAACTGGCTTCTAATGTTCTCTAGTCCTTATTGCCCCCGGTGGGGCATGGGGCTGCGGCTTCTAATGTGCTGAATCATAAAAAGGTTTCTTCAATCGCACTATCCCGCAATTTTGATGGTATCTATCGGCCAATCCAGATGTCGGTCATATTTTCTTTAGTGCTTTACATTAATTGAAAAGATCCTTTTCAGTCCAGGTCTAGATTCGCTCACAATTGCCAAGTTGTCCGCTCTCGCTCGTTGCCGCATCGCTTAAATTATAAGTTCATCGACGATAAAAATTAGCCAACGAGCGCACGAGAATTTCTGCAGTTATCATCAAATTACTTCTCGACGAACTTTGCGCCCTAGAGAGATCGCTCGGATTGAATTGTCATTTGAAATTGAATAGTCAGTTTTTCAATAATTTCAAGTTTTTTAAACAAGAAAACCGTTATTGTCTTTCGTTTAGCCTTCTCAGGTATTTAATTAGCCATTTGTATCAAAATGTACCTTCAAAACATTGGAAAAACGGCAAAACCGTTACCATTTTGTAAACTAAAACTCCAGCCACTGCACACTAGTGTACGTTCACTCAGCCTATCAGATTACAACATTTGGATTAGTCTACTAATAAACAATTAGATTATGAGTTCAAGATCTCTATCGCGTGATCTGTTATTACGCATAGAGGTCCATAGAATAGAAATCGAGAGCGAATAATCGAATTTTTTTTAGTATAGATCTACTAGTCGTTCAAAACTTTATCTGAATCCTCTTCACAGACACTTCGAAAACGCCAAGACGCAGCCGCCAATTTGTTATCAAGGGCACACTGCTATGCTACTCACTATCTATTTAACAATTAGATTATGAGCTCAAGATTTCTATCGCGTGATAGTTGACGAGGGCGCATCACGCATAGAAATCGAGAAGGAATAATCTAATTGTTTTAGTATAAATCTACTAGTCGTTCAAAACTTTATCTAAATCCTCTACGCTACTGACTATCTATCACATATTTGCATAAATTTACCGTAGTCTATTTTGAATCCGTGAATTTGATTGGCTATATTACCGTTTTCTATCTGCTGATAGAAAACAGTTACGCATCAGTGCACATCGCGCATCACGTTTGAACCTGATGTAACATAATAAAACAGTTCTTTTCTACGCGTTACTTGACATTTTTTTCTTTTTATGCAATGAGACTACGGTAAATTTATACTAAAACAATTAGACTACTCGCCCTGGTTTTCAACGAGCGATAGTCAACTTGGCTGCGCCTCGTTGACTATCTGCTCGTAGAAAACTCTGGCTCGTAGTCTAATTGTTAAATGGATAATGGGTAGCGTAGCCAATCAGAGAACGGCATTCGCGATAGAATGCTAGTAGATCTATATGTATGAAATGATTTATATATGAAATGATTCATATTTGTACTGCGGTTGTAGATAAAAGTAAAGAGTGTTCATCGCAGTAAATTTTCCAATTTAAGCAATTGGAAAGAAGAAGCCTGAAAAATCAGTGCTTCAACGGGATTCGAACCCGTGACCTCCGCGATACCGGTGCGATGCTCTACCAACTGAGCCACACATTGGGAGAGAGGTCAATTCGCTCCCAAATTGACCTCGCTCCCAATGTGTGACTTCATAGCTCAGTTGGCTTCATAGCTTCACTCGTGCAAATGAATTCCAAATTGAACTCGAAACCGTATGATTACCTACACTAAAAGACTTTAAACAGCTGGTCCATTGAGGATGAAGTAAGCGTGACCTTCTATCGAAGTCTAGCCGCAGAGCGCGCGTGGTTCATGGTTCATGTACACTTAGATCATAGTTATACTTAGATCACGCGTGCAGAAACCTGATCCATACGTGATCTCTCTTTCCACCCCCACCCCCATCAAATCCGATTCCTTATATGTGTAATAACTGGTTTGAATATTGATAACCCCTTTGACTATGTGTTTATTTTAATCACACACTTCAGATATAGGCCAGTTGATAAACATGGTGCGTTATCTTTGACAAACAGTCTGTGAAAAAGTCACGTTTTGTGGTGCGTATTACAGGAATACGCGTTAGGCCATAGGAAGGAAGAAACCCGTTGGTCATTATCTTAATCCAAAAAACGTGGAATAACACAAAAGGAAATAAGCTCTTGAAATGAGTCGGAAACCTTCCAGGGCGATAAATAACCCAATGTCTTCACCGGTGGGCTCACACGCTTTTGTCGTTTTTTTAATAAAGTTTCTGATCATTGTTTTTGTGAAATTCCTTAAGAGACAAAAGAATAAATCGTAAAAATCTTTTTTAGGAATAGCTTGCTTTGCCAGACCATAACTTATTTTAAGATTACAAAGGCCAAGGACTTGACTTGCAACTCACTTGAGCGTAACAAAGTTCCTGAGAAAACAATTGCGACACGCACAACATTAATCTAGACACTACCTTGAACCTGTCCTTTTTTAGACGTTATTCGGGAGATGTAGATTTTGCAACTGGGTTTGTAAATTTATGGACGGAAAGACTAGACATATCTTCGGTGATCCTTCCAGGATTATGTCATGACTTAAGGTCTGAAGAAAATCGCCTCTTACGCAACTACCCCACAGAAAGACAAATACAAACAGGAGACTAGAACAGACTTCAAAATTCTCACCGGAGTTTGCTGAGGGATTTTCCTGTCGAGTTTAATCCGTACCGTGTTTCTTGTATAAACTGTTTTATGAAAAAGGCAAACAAAGTAAATTGAGTTGAGTAGCGAAGTGTTTTGTCTCTTTTTTATCCTGTTGATGGTTCTGTTTATATTTTATGTCCTTCTTGTATTACCGGAAGACCAGGCACAACACTTGTGTCGTCATCATTTTCCAAAGAACATTCAAATACATCGTATTCGTCGTCGTCGTGGCTATTTTGAGAATGAGCCTTTTCTGAAACATCTCGAATCCAGTTCATGATTCGATCATCCTTAAATTTTTCATCGATATGTTCGGAATCACTCGACAACCTTCGCAAAAAGCGATGAAGTCTTTGGCTTCGCTGAACTGTCGGGCTTGGAGGAAGGCTTCGAATGCGAGGTCGTGGGCTCCACTCAGCTTCTGGAGAATTATCAACAAAGCCAGCACTGTAGCGTCTAGAATTAGCAGCTCCTTCAATGACTGGTCTTAAATCAAGAGACAGACTCAGTCTTTGAGATGAGTTTGATGTTGACATCCTTGATGTTCTCCCCCAAGAATACAATGTTTCCTGATGTCTGGCCGGCTTTGGAGTTGGTGGTCTGTTAGGACACAGCTGTTTCCCGGCGCTGCTGGTGGTGATCGGCTTCGAGTTCTTTTTTTCGTTATTTTGAATTGGAGGCAGCGATGATCGTTGAATGTCGGTCTCGCTTCGCCACTGTCGAGAGTCTAAATGTTTGCTAAAGGGAAATTTAGGACGTTTCAAATTCTCCATGACCGACAAAACCGCATTTATAGATCTCGCCAAAATTGAAAATGTGTCGATTTGAAAACGTAGCTTGGTTTCCATACAAGTGTTCTGTAATATCTTCTCAGGCTGAAATCGCGAAATTATGAGAACAAACTCCTCGTCAGTAACTTTGATCTAAATTGATGTCTTCAAATCACAATTTTCGTGAGCTGATCACTCTTCAATGTCCCGGCCGGCGTCTCGAATGATGACATGGTGTGGAATTTATTTTGAATACCTTTACTCATTCTATTCGACATTAAAACAATAGTTGTCAGCAAACTCTTTATTTTATCCCCCGGATCACTTTACTAAATACACGATCCTTACCCCGGAATTAACTAATTATGCTAATTCCTTTGTGATATACGTTAAGGACTAAACTAATTACCACTGTGCGCGTTATAAATACGGTATAAATCCCGTTCTTGTTGATCAAAGTAACTGTGATTTCCCCGTATTTTGAAAGGTTATTCTACCCTGGGTGCCAGAGGGTTTTTTTTCGTAGCGAAGTTGCGATTGTGAGCGAAAAAAACACCCTCTGGCACCCAGGGTAAGGTTATTTCTGCCAATCCTAAACTTTCGCCCATCACTGGATCGAGTCCGTGAGTTTGCGAGGGAGGACCGCGGGCTCCTTTCTCGAGGAGCGGGTGGCCTGATACCTTGAATTATCCAAGGATTCAAAAGTGTGTAAGGGGGAAAGGGTTCTATTTTCCAGCTAATTGCGATTTGCAGTATGTAAATTTATTATTTATCGCGTTGTGTTCTCGGTAAGTGGCAAAAGGTCAACTAGCTGATAACGTACTGCACGTGTACTGTCCGCCTGGGAAACTGAAAACCCTACCAACCCTGACCCTGTGCAAATATTTCAGTCCCTTATTAAATATTCAAATACACCGCTATCCCTCCTTTTTATGTTCTTTCAGTTTCCTTCGGTTATTCAATCAACGTAGGCTTTTGCCAAGTTATTTTCTTATTTATTTTTGCTATAAAACCTTTAAGCTCTAATGTCCTTAATATCTGGGCTTAACGTGATTCACGGCACGTCGTGAATTGCCCTGGATAGCTGGAGGTCAGCCAACCAGTTTAATTTATGCCAAAAAGTTAATTGTCGATGTCTCGCCTGGCTGCCCTAGCCCACCCAAACCGATCCAGTCCCTCGAGATCGGTAAGCGGTTGGTTGACTTTTTCAAAAAACAAACATCGTGTGAAACTTAGCTTTGCCTGGGTGACTAGAATAGGGTAGAAGAGGGGGTAGTCTCGGGTATCCGGGTAGACGGTCCTTAGATTAAGATAAGCTTAATGATTTCGTGACATGCCTCGTCAATCTACATTCTACTCTCAGCTCCTTTTCCCACAACGAAATCTCTTTCCTCGATGTGAAATTAAGTAATGCTCCTCAACGGCAGATTGAAACACGGTGGGGCCAAAAGGCCTAAAAATGGGTCATTTAGGCTATTTTGGTGTTCTTTGTATATTTTGCCACCAAACTTGGCTTATGAACTTGCGTTGTGTTCCCAATTGTTTCGACTTCAAGATTGACACAAAATCTTATATGATGACGTCACAAATATCCTTGATATAAAGTTTCTTTTTTCAAGAAAAAATTATGCTATTTGAAACACCTTGACGAGAGAAACTTAATGCCGAAAACCATTTCTTGGTATGACAAAAGCTTCGTGAGTTATTGAAAGTTAAAATAAAAATCGTTGTCCCCCCCCCCCCCAGAAACCTGCTGATCTATACTCTTTCTTAAAAATCGAAACCTTTGGCAAACCTTTTTCAGCTTTTTTCTGGAAAAGCTAATATTTTGCGGAGTTCTAATGCTTAGGGTGGCCAAAAATCGTATGAGTCTAGAATTTTAGTTTTGTTTTTTTCTAGCGATATTAAAAAAGATTAAAGAATTAATTACGTCACATTTTATGACGTCACAAGCACAGTTTTGCGGCGTTATCAATTACAAGAAAATCTTCCATCGTGATTTTTTGTATTACATTTGTTCTTATCGTCTGGGAAACCTCATCTGCAACATAACTGGAAATAGTGGCACAAAACAACAACTCTTAATAAGTAGTTTCTTAGAAATCGATTTTGAGATAAATATTAGCGATAAAAAATCACAACGTTTCGACCTCTCCGAGGTCATTTTCAAGTGTGTAAAAGTTCTCTAAATTAACATAAATAAGTTAAAAACAAGTTTTAATAGATAAAAATGTGGTGGACACTAAGGTGTGATAAAATATGTAAAAAATATTTAAAAAAATATTAAAAAAGTGTTAAAAATATTTATAAAGTCAAAAAACAATGGAGATAAAACAATGTTAACAAGAACTACTCTAAACAAATAATTTGGCGCGAATTGAATCGCACTGTTTGTTAAGCGTCGGTTTCAGTTCTTGGATAAAAAACATTTCAAAAATAAGACAGTCAAATTTGTTCTGACACTTTTTTTTAAAATATTTTTTACATATTTTATCACACTTTAGTGTCCACCACATTATTATCTATTAAAACTTGTTTTTAACTTATTTATGCTAATTTAGAGAACTTTTATACACTTGAAAATGACCTCGGAGAGGTCGAAACGTCGTGATTTTTTATCGCTAATACTTATCTCAAAAACAACAACTCTAACTTAAAAATATTTCACACAGGGGGGGGGGGGGGGGGACGGAATTTCTTCCCGGGGAAAACAAACACAACACTTTAAAAACAAACACACCGCCACTTGTGGGCCCCCCCCCGGGACTTCTTTCCTGGGAAAACTCACTCCAAACTTTGAAAAGCCATATCTCAGCTAGTTTTTGTGACAAACGGTTTGTAGCACTCAACTTGTCTTGATAATTCCTTTCGAACGCGGGCCAAAACTTTTCCAAATTAGTAAACTGAATTTACAAGTTTTGTATGACGTCATTAATTGTGAAGTCATAACTTGAATTTTTCTGTCACATTTAAACTCAAAATGATTGGGTCCATTTCCTATATCTCCTTGCCAAGATTCGTAAACGAATCCTCAAAATTTACAATATTATTGCAAAACGCACGTTTACATGCCCCATTTTAGCGGTGGTTTGGCCCCACCGTGAAAACTGACCCTAATGTCAAACCCACAGACATCATTGCCTCCTTGAATCATCCAGCCACGGATGGGTTCTTCAATACTCACTCTGCTGCACTCACAACTCACCTTATAGACAGGATATAAACACTCGTTAAAGATGCAATAGAAAAAGTACGTCAAATTCAGCCCTA
>CM042758.1:7506830-7528044 GCA_022496165.2 Catalaphyllia jardinei | reverse complement strand
GCGTTAGCCCTAGTAAGGGAATCAGGGAACCACACGAGGTAAAGAAAAAATCTTTCACATTCACATTCACATTCATAAACTTCAGAATACCCCGCAACTTATTAGCATCTCATTGAATAAGAATAGTGTTATATTCCTTGTTCTTCAAAGCACACCGACACATGTAAATGGAGTTGCGGGGTATTGAGGCTTTTCCTGGTATTCACCCGGCATGGTCAAGAGGGATTCTAGAATCCCCGGCCACGGTTATGGGACATTATTCTCCTGCTACCACAGTGCCATAGTCGATAAATAACTACTGCTACCGCAGTGCTGTAGTGCCGTACTCGATGAATAATTAAGTATGAGTAAGTTACACGTCTGCTACCGCAGTGCTGCAGTGGCGTAGTTGATGATTAACAAAGCCTAAGTTGGTTAAACGTCTGCTACCGCAGTGCCGCAGTGCCATAGTTGATGAATAATTAAGACTGAGTTAGTTAAAAGAATACTACCGCAGTGCAGCGGTGCTGTACTCGATGAATAATTAAGTCTAAGTTTTTAAAGCACGACAAATTCTTGGATATTTCGTGATGTTTATATTCAGTTTTTATGTTAATCTGGTGACTGCGGGACTGCGGGATGTTAAGAAGAAGAAGACCCATATTAATTGTGGTCAGTCATAGCAATCTAACTATTTAAATAGAACTCAATCAAACCCAGTCGGTGGGTTGAGTTCGATTGAGTTTGTCAATCAAACAAAATCGAAGACCAGACTTTGTTCAGCTCACTTGATTTTGTTCAAGTGAGTATGGCAACCAAAGTTAGTTGAACACAATCTAGTAGATTGCATCTGATGTTGATTCCCTTTGCATGAAAAAGATCATGCTGGATGGTCTGATTGCTTGCTTGGTTATTGTTAGCAAGCTTTGGTAAACCTACATACAAAGCAAAACTATTGAAAAAATAGATGTTGTCGTTCTTTTGTTTGGTGTTTATTAAATAGGTAACAAAGTCTGCATACCAGCCAAGTGGTGCTTATCTTCTGTTTCTATAGCATGAGGTGACTAGGAGTACATGTATTTCTACTCCCCCTCTCCCCCCCCCCCTGCATGGGATGCTAGTCCATTGCAGTGTCACCCCTAGCATTTGCTGGTACTCATTTGTATATTTATACACTGGGTGGAGAGTGACACCATGAGAGTAAAATGTGTTGCCCAAGAATATGATACAGTGTCCCTAGCCAGGGCATGAACCTGGATCGCCCAATCCAGAGATGAGTGCGCTATTCACGAGGCCACAGTACCTCCAACATTTATTGAATGACAAAAAAATTAACTGGCCATGGCAGTAAAAAGAAACAGATTAGAATAGAGCTATTAACAAGGCACAATGGCTCTTGAGGGAAATTTATATACTCACTGTCAGTATATTTCATGGCATCCCTTCTTGAATGCCATTACACATACCAAGTAATGGAAGCATTTACAGGCCATAGGGATGCAACCAGTTGTGTTGAAGGTGACCTTATTGCCCACACTCATTGCCCACACTCAAAAAGAACAGTCTGTTTTACCTATTAAAACTTTGTAATCTTTGCTCTCCCTCATTTCAAAGTGGCACTCTTGGTAGCCATTTACTACACATCAGGATTGTTGAGATTATCCAAAAACTTATCACTTATTTTCAACACCACTTTGATTTACAAAACTGAGTATTTGGAAATCAAATGTTCAATTAAGTTTGATTTTCTAATTGAAAGGTTTGATGGAAAAGGGCGTTAGGTTTTTTCCTCAAAAGTGAACTTTGTCAGAAAGTCTCCAAATTTTGCATGCAGTTTTGTTTACGTGGGTCAAACAATGTTCTGCATGTATTTCCCTGAAGTTTGCTTCCTTTTTGAGATATTATGTATGTGAAAAAACTCACTTTTCTAAGGGATCCTCTGGGGACCTTTTGTTGAACGAAAAACTTTTGTTCGCTAAACCATGTAGTCACTATAATATATGAATCTCTTACTATTGCCTCGTTAGCACAAGTGGATACGGCGCTGAAAGGTCCGGATTCGAGTTTGTTTGTTGTGACGCCGGCTTGATACGAGGCCGAGGTCGGTCCAATTTTTTTTTTTCTCACTCTGTTTCTCTACTTCTTTCAAAAACCTGCCATTAACTTAGACATTGAAGAACAAGTGAGCCAGGCGGTAGAGGCTAGAAATGCTTCTTCTTCCAAAACAAAGCGTCCGTCGTGGACTTAGACTCATTTGCCAAACTTCGGCGTGTCAGTTTTGGAAATTGGAACTGGTTTCTAGACTCTTATTATTTTCTTGAAATCAGCCATCCACCACCATTCGCTGCAACAATTTCTGGGATATCCCATAATAATCTCTGATACATAAAGCGCTGTGACCATTATGCGCGTGACTTATAGCACTTCTTACAGCATGACTCACACACGGCCGAGACCTGGTGAGAAAGGCCAGGCAGCAAAGTCATTGTATTTGACCTGTGTTTAGAAAACAGCTTCAAAAGCCATTTTTTTACTGGCCAGACAGAAGCCAAAGAAGCCAAAGGCCAGTTAAATTGGCAAGCAAGCATTCCGTGAGTATGTCTCGTGGATTTCCAAGCAGGTGATTACTTTGAATTGTGATAGGATCGAGCCCGCCACAAACTGAAACAAGAACCGAAAAAAGACAGAACGCCTGATCGCAGGTTAGCAAGAAGAAAACTTCAGCTGAAATGTAACTTTTGCTCTCTATTTCAGTGTTCCTTTGCTGACATGAGCGTGTTAGCTTCCTGTTTCTGTGTTGTCAGAACTAATTATTTCACGGAACAAGCAGATTTGTATCAAAAAAATTAATTTCACGTAGAAACAGTTAAATCGATCACTGACGTAGCCAATTTCAACCTCTCTCTCTGGGCACTACTCACTGACTTGATTGAGGTATCAATTCATCAAATAGATTTCAAAAGTCAAGATTGTTTTCCCAGGCCAAACACTGCACTAACCCTAGCATGTCCAGACCTCAACTCTAACCTAATTCGAAGCGCTAGCCCAAATACTAAGTGCTAGCGCTAACCCTAACACTAAGCGCTACCGCTAACCCTAACACTAAGCGCTAGCCCTAACCCTAAGCAACAATCCTGACCCTGGCGCTAGCCCTAACCCTAAGTAATAACCTTAACACTGAATGTTAACTCTAACCTTGACCCATAACCCTGACCCCAAATGCTAACCCTAACCTTCAACGTTAAGCCTAGTTTCGAGCGGTAATTTGAGTGAAATTAACGTCTTTGCGGTCGCACGTTAACGTAAAATCAAAATTTTAAGTAACTTCTAATTACCTGAAATAACACTTTTAAGGTTGCACGTTGCAAAAGATCAGTATTTTGCTGGATTTTAAGTGAAATTTCCGTCTTTGCGGTCAAGTGCTGAGGTGACCACAAAATACAGATTTTTTGCATGTGTAATATTTCGAAAGCAAAGCAAACTTCAGCAAGAAAACATACAGAACATTCTTTAGCGCACCTAAACAAAACTACATGCAAAATTTTGAGCATTTCTGACAAAGTTCACTTATGAATAAAAAACCTAATGCCCTTTTTCCATTGAACCCTTTATGAAACGAAAGGGATTGAAATGCAAATTATTGAATTATATGAAATTCAATTAATTTTGCGTCATTGTTATTATTATTTAGGTAAGTTTGATTTGTTCCATTGCCAAAGCCAATCAGAATATGACAAAATCCTCCTTTGTATTATTGCTTTATAAAATTAAATTTATCGTTTTGTAAGGTTGATATGATATTCTCATCTGATCTGTATTGGTTATTTTCAATGGCTTGCCTTCAGCAACTACGGTCATTGTTAACACCTGTGATACAGATCAGCAACTGATATATAAACCTTAGATGCTAGTTTCTTTTACTTTGAACTGTTTAAGAAATAAATTGATTATGGGCACCTTTCCTCCTTGGACAGAATTTTCCTAGAAAAATGACTATGATTATTTCTGAAATTACTATAGCCAACTTATACATGTGAGGAAAGTATACTGTGATGAAAGTGTAGTGACCTCCATGTACTACAGCCTGGTGTTTCATGAATACCATTAAGTCAATTGAAATATGTATCCTATCTTATCTTTTTTCTTCTTCAGAATGTCACACAGAAAACGAGATCAAATCCAGAGATCCTATTCGTTGTCGTGAGTGTGGATATAGGATCATGTATAAGAAACGAACAAAGAGAAGTATCCTTATATAAACAAATAAGCCATTATATAGTTATCTCAAATTAATTATATTATTTTATTAGTTGTGGTATTTTGTGTAACTTTTGTCAGTTGGATTGAGTCCTCTGTATGTAATGTATTTCAGCAGCAGAAAAATCTGAAGAAGTATGACATGTTGCATTTATAAAAACAACAACAACAACAACAACCATTTATTTTTCTTAGTACATAAAATATCATACAGCAGAAAATAAGTTAAACTATTTAAGCAAAAAATACTCAGAAGAGTAAGAACTAAACAAGCTGAGTAGTTACAAAGATTATTATTCTTTAGATCTGTTGTAGGAAAAATTTAGTATTAGACATTTAGTGAAACTCTGACAATACAACTGACATATGATGGTTAAAGGAAATCTTTGCTTCACTTTGTGCAGGTGTGTAGTGATTAACAATAGACTGTGAGTTAGCTGTGAATCAAGGGGTTAATTAGAAAGTAACTGTTCTGCTAACAGACAATAATTGGTTATCTTTAACTTTTTTTTGTGCTGTTAACAGTTGCTAGTTAACGGAACTATGGAAGGGGCTATAATTTATTTTAAACAAAAAATAAGACACATCAGAGTTCAAAGTGCCTAGTGGAAAAATGCCATACAAATAAGAGGAGTGCTTTATATTCATTGTGTTCCTTAACAATACCTTCTTATTTAGTGGTGGTTTTTGATGCCAGATAACAGTACTATGACATCTGATGCACTGCCTGTGTACTGGTACAAACGAGTGGCAAAGATGTTCAAGCAAGACCTAACTTTTTGTCGGTTACTAAGACAGAAGGAGAATAACAAGTTGCATTCACACTATTCACTCTTTATTTTTACTGTAAAGTTCTCATCTTTTACTATTAATAAAGTTGTCACAAAGGTGCTTATTTTATGAAATCCATTTTCATAAATTGGTCATTGTGCAATCAATAGATCATTAAAATTCATTACTATATGAAGTGATCAGACTGTGTGGAGTTCAGTCGTTCATTTGTCTCTCCTGTTGCCTCTGTGTCAAAATAAGTCTGTACAAACGAACTCTAGAATTGTCTCATTCAAAGGTTTCACACAAGGACTTGTTTGGAAACCATTTTGGTTCAGTCCTTTGTATGCCGCAAGGGAATAATCATTGTATTTCGTTTCGTTTGTTTACTAGAAGTCATTGTTAAGCTTACCCACACTGGCACATTATCTTCCGTCAACCCTTCTTATGGTCCCATGAAGATTCCACTAAATTGTATTACCTTTCTGGTAACTTCAATGCTACGCTACATGTACTTGCTATAATAATAATAATAATAATAATAATAAGAAGAAGAAGAAGAAGAAGAAGAAGAAGAGGAAGGAGAGGAATGAGAGGAATGATAGGAATGATAGGAATGATAGGAATGATAGGAATAATAAGAATAAGGAGGAGGAGGAGGCGCCGCCGCCGCCGCCGCCGCGGACGACGACGACGACGACGAGGAGGAGATCAGAAATGCTTCTCTTGCCTTGCGAATAGCATCTCTATTTGGAGTGATGAAAGCCTGATCCTGCAGTTCTTGGAATTTCTGTCACATGTGTGTGATCTTGTTCGCGAAATTCATAGTCAAAGTCCTCCAAATTCTGCTTCATGGTATCATTCCGGTTTTGTTCTCTCCAGAGACTTGAGAGATATATAGGATAATTTGGTTTTATCAACTGAGTTGATAATGTGAATTAGCCACCGTAAAGAGATTCAGAAGCTGACTTTTCGAGCGCTAGCCCTTCGTCGGAGCGAATCAAGGAATTGTGGGTTGTGTGTGGTTTATATACAGAAATATGGAGCTACGCTATTGGTTGGTACCTGGCAACGTGAAAAAGAGAATAAATTAGTTAAATGAAAAACGTTCGTTGATACCGTGAGGATTAAGAGTGCCGATTTGAAAAATAAATTTTTGTTCTGGAGTTTTGCGGCTTTCTGTGCTTCCTTGATGTAGGGAGAGGCCGCAGACTGTGATATGTTGCGTAGAATGATTCGGCAGATTAAAGTGTCTAGCGACCGGTTTAGATGCGTTTTTGTCGTCTTTCTCTACGTCGCGAAGATGTTCTCGAAATCGGTCGCCTAGTCGTCTACCTGTTTCGCCGATATATAACTTTTTACAAAGGGTGCAAGTTATACAGTAGATGACATTGGCTGAGGTACAGGTAAAATGATCCGTGATCTTAATGGATCGCTTGGGTCCCGACAATTTTTCAACGTTGCAAATGAAAGGACATGTCTTGCATCGTGCGCGTGCACATTGGCACTAGTTTTGAGGGAGAAGAGAAAGGGTAAGCTGGCACCCCTGGCGGAACCCGGTGTTCCTGTAGAATGGTCTTGTCATATCACTTTGCTAGAATGACCCATTATTTCCTCAGGAATCTTAAAGAGGTATACAAAAACCACATATGCCAGATCGTCTACACCGCGGTCTGCACCACCATGATGGATACACGGTGTAGCTGTCTTATCTCCTACCTCCGACGCTTGTTTATCCCAGAGCCGTCTGTCTCCAAGACCATCCTTTATCCTCTGTAGACCGCTCAGGCCAAGCATGTTAAGTCGTTAGGAGCGTAATACTTCGCCAGTTTTTACACAGGCGCAAATTCTCTCTTCCTGGGAAACTTGACAAGAAGTCCCAGCCCTCTTTATTCCTGATCTTGATTAGGACTAAGGAAGCCTGGAGGATGTTCACCGAAACTTTCATGTGTTGATACATTCTGCCGTCTTTCCACTTTTCAGGGATTTTGAAGCTCTGTGAAAGAGACTTAATTTAGGGGAATAGCTCTGAAATCGGAGGCACTCCGGCGTCAGTAGCAGGATATGTTTAAAATTGCGACTAAAGTTTGAACTGTTCTATCAAACTAAAGAGACGACGGACAAGACGGCGGACAATCTGACATAAAAGTCCCGAGCGTAACATAATCAAGAAGTCAAAACTTTATTTCCTTAGCTTGACGGTTCTTCAAGTCATGCGCTTTGAATTGAAGGGTTATCTAAAATAGCGTCTCTATCATAAATGTAAAGAGAGAGAGACAATCTTCGATGATGAATTTTAGCAACATATATCAATTCATTATCAGTAACTGAAGACTGACGTACGCGATCATGATACTCAAGAAGATCAAAGATCATCAAAAAGTGACTGAGCGAGTAACACACTTGGATGCGCCAACTTGGCCTCAGTCAAGCAGCAACAAAAACATTTAAAATATAATTCCTTTTAAAGTTAACAATCCATAACCATTATGTTTATGAGGAAAATGAACTGATCAACATAACACGAGCGTGGGACAAAGGTGATTTGTCCCGTTCGGATGGCTAGCCGTGGTCCTTCAGTTGGATCCGGCGAGTAATCTGGTGCGGGGCTTGTTCAGGACTTTCTGGAAGGGTTACCTCGGCTCCTTAGCGTCCCACCCGTTTAGCAGCCTCGTTGTATCATATCCCTTTGGTCAGCGGTATGCCGCTTCCTTTGCGTTTCGTTGATCCCTATTGTAGTTTCTATTCACTTCTCGCTGATTATGCTTGTCCAACAGTTTCTGTTTTTTGCGCTCTCCAATTTGGATTTCATTTCGTGCTTCTCCTCGACAAACTTTCAGGTGTTTTCAGTCTCCAAGCCTCCATTTTGCTTTTCTCTTCCCAAGGACTTCCTTGAAGGTGAATGAGAACATGTCCTTGAATTTGCTCTACTTCTACTTCATTCCAGGCTTTATGTCTTCTTCATCATCCAATCCATTGTACAGACTACAAAATTACTACAGACTTCTCCAATCTCTGACTTGTGTCTTGTTGACCCTGGCTTCTTCAAGGCCAGCAGCTTCATCTTGAACTCGGCTACATCTTGGTGGTGAAACCATCAATACTTACCTCTACCCTAATGACCTGGAGTGACATCCGCACGTGGTCAGTCTGGTTCTTGTGTGATCGTATCCGTGGAGATCTCAAAGAAAGCATCTGCGATGGGGGTTTGTCTTCGGGGTAATTGAAAAAAGACCTATGATGAAACCTTGATGTTTGCAGAAACTGGGAGCAGATAGATACAGACAACACTGAAGTTGGAAACCCAAACAATTCAGAAGCAAGAATCAGATTTATGTCCAAAACTAACGAGTGGGTTTTTCTATCTTTAAGAATGGGTTTGGCAAAACGTGAATAGTAGGCAAGTCGAGGAAACTAAAGTTTATCCAGTTGAGACATATATTGATTTTAAGCACCATAACAGAGAGAATCTCTTAATTAAACTTCAGACACCATTGGAGCAGTTCTTCTCTGATATAAATAAGGTGGAATGGCAGTCACTGGACTCACTCGCTTGGCCAGCGTGCTGATAGACAAGGAAGAACTGAAGCCAATTTCTAAGTCAGATGCAAAATATGGTCAATGCCTGTTCCAATTTAACAATTCAAGACACTTTGTAAGACTCAGTCAACTGACAACAATGGTTTAGCTTTTAGCCACAGCACCGCTACAAGGGCAGGGAAGAGTACGACTTTTGGCCTTGTCGAATTCCTTTTTGACAAGAAATATACCGTGAATCTAAAAGAGCCATTTCAGTGCTGACAAGAGCAGTTTTCGAGACACTCACGGGGCACTCAGTCCAGTGGAGCAGATTTAAAATATTAACTTTTTCAGCGATTGGTGGTTCTGTTACAGATGGCGATTTTATTTCTGCTCCTTTGTAACTGTGATAAGAACCATCGTTTGGCAATAAAACCGTCGAAAGCTAAGGACGTTCCCGCTCCTGCAACGCTAAAGAATGTGGTCGAACCTTTACTAACGGCCAACGGACTCTGTACTCTTATTTTAAACTTTATATACTGCCACCACTCCACAACGACAACGGCTGCTAAAGCTCGTCTTACTGTCAAAAACTAACCCCTTGATAGAGGGGCCCTAGTCTCGACAAAAGCCGGTTAATCAACGACTGCCGAATTGTGTTTACCCCATTTCGTATTGTAAAAGGGCAGAAAACTTGATCTATGCCGCGCGTCTTTAGTCTCTGTTTTTTGTTTTTCGGTTCGTGCCGGTTTTGATGCTTTCTTCTCCAGGTCCTCCATATGCCTCGTTGGTGTTGCACTAACCTTGCAGGCTGGTGGTTCGGAGGCTGGGGAAGAAGAAATAACGGAAGCACGCGAGGAACGCCGGGAATGGAAAAGAGAGAAAAGAGGTGTGTCTTTTCGCACTTCCCACCGGCCCCTGGGTGCTCTCAAATTCCCAATTTACTTCCCCCTCTCCTCGGGAGCCCAGAGTTTTTGTTGATATATTTTGAATGTGTTACATACACTGAACTCTGCAATAAGCATAAAAACAGGTTCAGACGTAGTAATTTTTGCAAGGACCACCGTGACAAAACAGAAGTACCGGATCCACTCGTTTTAGAGGATCTAATCAGCTATAAGTTGAATAACAGACGAAAAAAAAGCAACGCCATACTGTGCAATCAGCCTTGTTTTTTTCGTCTGTTATAAAAACAGGTGTCATATTACACCCCCACGTACATCTCCACAACAGCCAGCTCTCTGCAGACTGTCTGAATTGGCCATTTTTCTCTGTCTCTAGGGTGGCCGGTGGTCGTCGACCTCCGTGACCAATACTCTCCTGCACTTTATTAACTTCTTGTCCTTTTTGTCTAATATTCTTTTTAAGATAGGGATCTCTAGTGCCCAGAGGAACCAATATTGTCGATTGGACTCTCTTTGACAGTAGACACTTTTTAAGGGAAAGACAGAGAGAGAATATTGAATAATCTCAGAAATTTGTAGTACTGGCTCATATTATCGTTTATCAAGTCACTTTCAGCGCCAATGAGTATGAAAACAAAAAATCCAAGCTACAGGCTTCATCGCACAGTGAGAGATCAATAAGACTGGAAAAATAACGTTGTTGTTGTTTGCAAGTCTGTAAGGAAAGGCAGTCTTAAAAGCGGGGCACGTAGCTCTAGAGTCCTGAGCAAAGAATATCATTATCTACGAGGGGATTATTGCCTTTAGAGAATGACAGGTAATCAGGTCACTATTAAACTCGGAAGACAGGTAATAAAATTACTTATCAACTCACAGCCATTGTATACTGACAGGTATTGTCTGGATCGTTCTAGTGTCGTCACTGATTGTCACCTGTCAGTTCTTTAAGAAAATCTCGTCTCTTTTGATACGGTGACATTTCCACCGGAAACCAGAGACATATCACAAAGATTCCTCGGTAATCCGACCCGTATTTGGTCAAGGGTGTTATGCTGAAGTATTTAGTGCTGTTGGTAAATTCTTAAATCATTTAATGCAAATGATATGGTTGCTTGTCGACGATGTCGTTAGCTTTAGTGAGTTCACTTTGCCAGGATAACTGTTGTCAAGGTTAGTAATTTCCTGTTTCAGTTTGTTCACTGTTACTTAAAAAGAGCTTACAAACGAAGAGGAAGGATTTCAAAGTTTCCTGTTAAATTTGCAGTGAGACCTGAGCGTGCCTTTACAAATAATGAGCGGTGTTGTTAATGGGATTTTAACATGTGCATTTGTCGCGAAATCCAATCTTGGCGAAAAGCACGTATAGATCGACTGATTACGAGTAAGTTTCCAACTACTGAGAAGTTTTCACTGATTCTTCTTTCTTCTAGAGTTAGTAAAGCCTGACATTTTGAACAGTTCTTTGCGAAAGCTTCACACGTGCTAGGTCAGTTCCCTGACCGTCTCTTCCAATCGGCAGTCAGAGTTGTACATTGAGGGTACCAGGGAGAATGGCTTTCTTTTGTCCGTCTGTAATTGGAAGGAAGCCTGCAAGCGCGGGTCATTTTAAAGGTATGAAGCTGAATGCTTTCTGGTCAGTCTTTAATGTCCGTAATCTTTTGTCGTTATTGATGTCAGTGGATGGTATATTACATGAAAACATAACCGCAATCACATGTATTTGCCGCGGGGGGGTTGTAAAATCGCTAGAGAGCAATTACGTTTTAAATGGAATTTTTACCTACCGCGAATCGAATACTGTTTCTCTTTGTCTTTCGAATATCATCAACTGGATACGTCAAATGCACAATTAAATGATTTTTTTTTTCAATTCGTCGCCGGGGGGACGGTAATTATAAGTATTATTCCACGAAAAATTTCATAAATCTTATATCGTACAGAGCTTTGATGAGCAAACAAAGCGCAAATTCAACGTTTATGTACAAGACGCTGGATTTCTTTGTTCAGACTCGTTTTAGAGTTCATAAGAAGGTTCTCTAATACCCTGACATTCAATCCGCGATGTTTTCAGTTTTTGAGGCACAAATACAAGTTAGTCAGCTCAACGTCTAATATCACCTATACACTCGGCGGGATTAAGTCATATTCATTGTATTGGGAGACCGGTAACCAAAACAAAACAGTTTGTTTGCGACTCTTGAAGATACAGATAAAGAAAAACGTTTATAATATTAGGTGCTTTTTCTGTCTGAAGTGGTCTTAAAAAGTGCAGACGTCGTTTCTTTTTTTGCCCTGAATATCAACTACGCTGGTGTATGTACAATCCTTCCTCTTGTAATCAACATGCTTTTATTCTCATTTATCTAGAACAGGAAAGAAAGAGTTAAACATCCATTCCTTGCCCAACGATTAGATCAGAAATTTTCCATGATTACAACGAAACTTACTGATTAGTTCTTTAAACTTATTGCTTGTACTTGGTGTTATTTTACAGCCGTCGTCATCGGGCTTGATGAAAATATTGCAAGTATGTCTAATACAAACCAGTTGACGCAATATTAGAAAGTCTTGTAAACTTGTTCAATCTCAACTCAAAAGATTGTTTACTTTTTGTACGAGTTTTAGGATTTTTGCATAATTTTATTTCCGTTGCATGCAGACGTATGGCGAAGATGTTTGCCTTGCGAGATAAATTCTTTTATTAAAAGATAAGGATTTCATCTGATTTATATTTATTTCTTGCTGTATTGTGTCAAGAGGTCGCCTCGATGGGAAGATCTTTTAAATGTATCAAAGCGGATCGATAGCAGCTTGACTACACGCGAAATCTTCGCTCACAATTCACGCAAGACAAAACAAAAACTAACATGTTACTTGTAAAGATTGTAATACAAATTGTGGTGTGATTCAATACGGGCTATAATGCTGGCTGCTAATTTGTGCTGACGTTTTCCTGTTTTCAATGGATATTTTGAAATATATATACTGGGATTATTCTTAGCTTAAGTAATTCCTAAAATGTGTCTACGGCTTTATACCAGAAGTCTCGAATTCTCTCGAGAAAAATCATACAGCTAATTGATTGAACAAAGCTGCCATTAGCTTCACCTTCCATTTCACGGTCACTCATTTTTTTACGGGTAAAACCGTGAGCCCGGCCAAAAAAACCTCGGTTAGATTAAAGCGACGATATATATTTGAATGAGAAAAGATGTGTCTTCAAGTAATTAAAGAACTGTAAAGTCAGATTGAGCTGATTAACACTGAAGGGACACAGACGCTGGACTCAGTGAAGAGGTTAAAACATAACTGCCGGTCTTTGAGGGAGAAAGACGGGCGAGATTTGACAACTTTCAAACTGACGACTTTCGTTGCTTGGGTCTATTTGTGTTAACAGAAATAAAAAAAGAACGTTTCCGACATTGAAACCTAAGGCTGGGGGAGGGGGGGCTTCTTTTGAAAGGGCTCGGGTTTTCATTGATTGCATAGAAGAGAACTGCCATTTAGGCATTAAAAAGGTTCTGATTTTCTATCAAGGGTATACTGTATTCAAAAGGGTTGCGTTCTTTCAGTGTTGAAGATGTGATGTAAAAAGGTTAGCGTTTTTAGCCAGTCTGGGCAGAGCTTTCCCTTAAACTGAAACTTTGTGGTAGACTTAAGGATATTCACAAGACTAGTAAACTTAATTATAACAAGAACGCTCAGCAGAATATTTTACATTTAATTACTTGTTTCCGTTGTCGCGAAATACTGAACACTCTGGTACACGGTGAGAGTATTCAAGAGCTTTCAACTGAAGTTGACTGATCAGCTTCGGCTAGAATATCGTGAGGTGAATGTTTCTTACGTTTTCTAAAGAACAGTTCATCCTCCATGCGCTTGGATATTCATTTTTGGTGGTGCAGTCGAGAAAATCAGCTTCAATTTGTTGCAATTTATAGGATTTTGTTGAATCGTCGGCAGCTTTAAATTCCATAAATAATATTTACATCTTTTACATTTTAATGTTGCTTAGGAGAGCAAAGTCTAGTTTGGTGCCACGTTTGCGGTATAGTTTTGAAGTTGATCTAAGACGAATCAGCTTAAGTATCTTAATACAGGACGGGTACGTCGGACCTCCTTTCTCTGCCCCACCTTGACAGCTCAGAGTGGTCAGTTTTCATTACCTGTTTCGTTTCTTGTATAGAGTTGCTGACATGTAACAAGTTTTAAATTAACCTGGCATTTAGCTGCACTTCCAGTGAGCTGGGCTTTTCGGTAAGATATCGTTTTTCTCTCGTTTGTTGTTTTTATTAAATCGTTTATTATTCTGTCTTCGCAAATAAAAATAAGGTCTTGACACTTCTCACGGTACGATGCACCATAATGAGCTGTGAAGTGGGCACTCCATTCCGTGCAAATTGCTCACTTGATAAAATAATTCGTTAAGCTTTCCTCTGCTAATCTCAACTAAAACATTGATGTTTGCGCCTAAATAGGTTGTCGTGTAGTCAGGCTTATCTGTAATGGCGCCATGGCTGCAAAAATTATCCCTGCTTATTTATTGGATTATTGATGATTTAGTGTCTCCATTACCTTAGATTGCCATATTTCAGATTTCGATAAGTTTCTTTGGGTGGCAAATTTAAGCTGTTGTTCGGCATGTAGATCATGGCGGCACAGTGGTTAGATGCCTTGCCTCTCTCCCATGTAGCAATAGCCAGCTCACTGGGATCCCCGACGCACATTTCCCTTCCGTAAACGGTCGATGCCATTTTCGCGACACTTAGAAATTTTTTCTAACTGTAAACGAATTTTTCTCTACTAAATTATAGAAAAGGGAAAATTTGCAAGTACCACCTAGTGTCGAACTCAGAACCTCTGCTTCCTAACATCCGTTTTACACCACTACACTACCAGGTTGATTCGCCAATTCCCCCAAAAATTTAATTATAAAACGTGACATTCTTAAACATTAATAATACAGTTGTCCCAAACATCAAATAAGAGCTAACCACAAGCAAACCAGTGTGAATAAAAATGAAAAAAATGGCATTGACCGTTTACGAAAATGGCATCGACCGTTTAAAATGGCATCGACCGACCGCTGTTCATCGTTGAACCAGATGTTATTTTTTACCGGGTTGCCAATTTTCCTTCCTCGAAGGAAACCAACATTGCTAAATTCCACTTCAATGCCAGGAATGATGCCAGGCCCACAGCCTCCTGCGACAGTGATTTTCATGATGGAATTGTTTTAGTGATACATTTTTGACGGAGTCTAAAAACCCGTTTCCAGTTTAAATGCGTATGCAACTGCCGCCACTTGGAAAAGACGCGGCTTTTAGAAAGCTGAAAACTTCGCAGAGTTCTTCATGGAGCTCTAAGTATTTTAGAACCTTGGTTCCATGTTGGTTGGTTTCCCCAGAAGGCTTGCATTCTCTTCAGAGTGCAGTGCTCATGAGCAACTCACCATTGCTAACTTCCGAATTATTAAAATGCTCAGTTAGATTACAATGACCCCGCCTTAATCTGCAGATAATCTTCCTCAGTGCGCATGCATAATGGCGTGGTATGTGTTAATGGATACAATTAACAGAGATTAACACTTAGTTCAACTATTGATAAGATAGTTGTTTAATTCAGGCTTTCAGACTCCTTTGTGAAACATAAAAAGGAAATCCATTAATGTGTTTTAAGGATGTTCTCTTCTTCGTTTTAGCCTTACAAAGATACCGCTGTTTATATTTTCCCACTGTCACCTCAGTTTGAATGGCTTCCAACGATTAGGTGCGAATTAAATCCTAAACATGAAGGTGTTTGTTTAAAATCGTGATTATTTTTTGCCGTCGGAAACTAATGTCACCCGTTGGCCTGTGTTTAGACAACATCATTGAATGTTGAAAAAAACAAAAAAACAAAAAAAAAAAAGACCGGAAAAGAACCAAATCGAATCGAAAACAATAACACAACAGAAATCTTGTTGATACTTGATTTCATCCTTCGGCGTGATCAGTTAATTTCATTACGATTCACCTATTATTGGTTTGAAGAATTTGAAGTTGTCAGACCGAGGGGGGGGGGGGGGGGGGGGATTTGGGACTTGGGCTGAAAACTAAAAATTCCCTTCGAAAAAATGTTTGCCATTTCCCCCTGTGAGGACCAGTAAGAGAGTGAGTGAGTGAGGACCAGTAAGAGAGTGAGTGAGTGAGGACCAGTAAGAGAGTGAGTGAGTGAGGACCAGTAAGAGAGTGAGTGAGTAAGAGATTAGTGGAATATAGAAATCCATGATAGGCAGCTGGTGGATAATCGAGTCATGGAGCATGATTCAGGGCAAGACGTTTTATCTCTAGAAACGGTATCTTTTTTGTGGAAGAGAACTGTTTATGACACGCAAGGCCTGTCAATTCTACACTTTACATCCGGTATATTTGTATTTATGTGCGGTATCGCAAAGTACTTCTAAAAAAAACCGAGTTCCTGTAATGAATATGCCTAGGATATCGGCTAAACAACGCTGGTACGATATTAACAGCAAACCTGGTGAGAATTTGTGCGTTATTCTTCGTAATGAATTTCTTTTCAAGGCGATGGATTTAAAAAAAGAGAAAAAGTGTGATGTAGACTTGTTCCATTCTCTTTATATCAAGTAACGCGACCTTCTAAAAGTGGGATGTGAAATTTGCACGCTTAGCTTGACCTAAGGTCTTTTTTAGACAACGTTGATGATACGTGTTTTCGTGTTTTCGTGTATTTGTTCATCAATATACCACATCAGTTCAATCCTCGTAATTGTGCGTCGGACGTGGACGAAATGTAAACGATTGCCGGAGTCGGAGGGCTGATGAAAAAAAAGGTTGGATGGAAGAAGTACACCTTAATCGTAGTCATTTGCAAACGTAAAAGATAGCCTTAACACAAAATACAAAAACAACAATGGTTTTTGTGACCTACTGTTGTTGTTTTGGTAAAGCAATAGTCTTTGATCATGATAAGGAATTGTGAAATAAAAAAGATTCCAAGCTGTTTTTTTTTAATTCCGGTGAAGCGTGCTTTCTAGCGGGTCACCTGCTTCAGTATACTTTACCAAAAGAAAGTTTTCATAATTTTTTTAATAAGTGGATTCTAATTCCACTGACACGTATACGTATAATGCATTAAGCTTTTAGCATTTGGTATCGATTGCAATTTAAATAATTTCAAAAATAAACTTTTGAGTGTGAGCGCGAAATGTTTTTTAAAAGCCTACGAGACTCAGCAACCACCCTTTAAGTCAACAGTGTTTGGGGAAATGAGCCAATGAAAAGCCAGGGATTCTTTCTTCTCGGTGTGAAACACCCTTAGTTTCTATGGCAACCACAAAAGCTGCGAAGCGTGAGAAACGTACCATTGTGTGCTAATGAGTTTCCCTCCTCCAACGCTAAAGTGTATTTTGAATAATCCACGGCGCGCAAAGCGACCGCCTTCAGACAAGTTTGCTTTGAAAATACGAGTCGACATCAACTTCAAAAATGGAGTGGCATGGTGATGTCCCAGATGACGGTGAGAAGATTTTGTCGCTTAAGGATCATTTGTATACACGATTGCATTCAGTTTTAAGAATTTTTAACTTCCCGACTGAGCTTTTAACATACTAATGATATCCCGCAAAAGATATTGGCCGGCACTAATTGACCATTGTGGAAAAATACGAACATGATTCTCTAGGTTCTTTCGATGCGTTCATTAGATCTGTTATTTTATGTGGCTTTCGATCATACGCTAAACTTGCACTGACATTGGACTTACGTCGATTGAGCTTAATAATCTGCAAGTTTTATGCATACATATAGCTTTAATATTTTCCCAAAGGGACCAAAAAATAACATAGCATTTCAGGCCTCAGTAAGGAATGTTGTGACCATATAACGACAATTTAAGAACGGCTTCATCGGCATATTTTTCTAGGTTTGCAAAGAGTGAAGTTAAATTATTGCAAATCCATTATTTTTATCGATTTCAATTTTCAACACGCAACTGACTGTTCTCAACTCTAGATGTCGCAGTTTTATATTTTGCGTAAAATGTATATATTTTTCTGCGGGAAACACTAATTAAGACGAAGAAACTAGGTACTTTCTTTAAAAATTTAATGTAAATAGACCCGGTAGCTAAAGAGTTTTCTGTTCAGAATCATTAATTTCGCGATATCAAATTTTCATCCGAAATGTTTATTTTTGAAATTATTTAAATTGCAAACCGGCGATACCAAATGCTAAAAGCTTCACACATTTAATTTCAAAAATATGTGTAATTTCTGTGGAGAACTTTTTCAATTCAAAATGGCACTTGAATTAAATGCCTTAAATCGTTATAATGATGTACGTGCAAATACGGGCTTAGAAACTACGTCATACGGCTACACACAAATCATTCTTATTTAAATTTGCTCGATTCTAATAAAACTCTGCTAAATCCGCCCATCTAACACTTCGTTTTCTTCTGCTGATATATTCACTGCACGTTAACCTACCAAACACAATGACATTAAGTTATTTTTTTGTACAGACACCATTGGATTGATTGTGAAAAGAAATGGAATTCTTTGACTTCGTTTTCTTTATTCACAACAATCAACAAAATAATGTTCACGCACTTGTACCACAACAAACAATGCATCGTCACGTACTGCACTCATACTGTGGGGTTATACAGCGCTGTTAGAATTCTTATGAATGTTTCAGTTTTGTACGTTTACTTCGGAAAACAATTAGGCGTGAAAAGAAAACGCACGTGCTGTAACAGATAAGCACCACCAGCAATAGGCTTAGTCGCCTTTATTGGCCAATTTTTCCCGCGATACCTAGTATAATCATGATACGTCTCACACGTAATTTATGTCTAGCCAGACAGGAAAATAAATCCCAGATAAATACAGCCATTTTCCGTATTTATGTACACATATAATACGTCTCATACTTATAATAGATTTTCCCAATTCTGCCATCATTGATACAAACAGTCTCACTTCACAGTCCCCTTTGTATGTGCACGGGTATCCAGTCGTAGCTATGACGGCCATATCTTGTCTCGAGCATTCACTTTTACCAGCTATGGTCTGCGTTGTAGACGAACTGTAAATCCAAAAGGTTAGCTTTCAGTATTCACCGCCATTGATGATATTATACTGATCCAGTCATATGACATGCACTTATTGCAGAGTGCCTGGAAACTGACGACTGGTCTTGGAAAAAAGTGACGACGAAGACGAGTCTTCGGTGTGTAAAGATGAGCACGTGTTTAATATGACAACTACTTTATGTAATTTCTTCCGCAGTTTATACGTCAAAAAAGGCAAGGAAAAGGAAACTTCGAACGTTAAAACCATTGCTACCCGGAGGAGATGAAACAAAGATAGATATTGACCAAGATAACGACAGCGACAGTGGAATAAGTCAAGTTTATCACCAGAGCTTAAACAACAACTCTTTCTCGCTTCCAGACATAGCAAAAACTGAACTGGCATCAAGACTTGCTGCTGCATCACCGACAAATCCCGCTAATATTAAGGCCAGGGTTTTGTGGAGATACAATGCTGTTGAACGGTCAGAATTACAAGCGGAAAAGGGAGAAATAGTGCTGCTGCTATACAGAGAAAACAGTAAGGTTTATGCAGTGAATAACAGAGGAAAAAGAGGATTTATACCGTTTAATTATTGTACAGTGTTACGCAAAAATGATTTCGTCACAAGCTTTCCTCGCAGTGAGATAACGAGTAGCGTCAAATGGCCTGCAAAGGTTTATTCTCACGACTTTCAAAAGGCTTTGTCTCATCAGTCACGGGCTTCCTGTATTCCTACAAGCGTAGTACATTTTCCAGGCGGAGATGTTAGTACATCCTCTGTTCAAAGAAGTCGGAGCGAAGAGGCGCTGTTCAGGAATCACGTTCAAAAATCGAGGACAGCAAAAATGTCGTCTTCGCTCGAAGACTTATCCGACGACAACCGGGCCTCTTCGATGGTGTCCGGTTTTATTCACTGGGATCGAAAAGCACCAGAGACTTTTAGACGTCGGCAAAAAGTTCAAGTGACTCACTTCCGGAAGTTTGAAAATGAAGCTGTAATGGTTTTATTTGATTTTCACGCTGCGGACGAAAATGACTTGGATGTACGGCGTGGAGAAATAGTGACCGTCCTCAACAGAGATGACGAAGACTGGTGGTGGGTGATGAGAGATGACGGCATTGAAGGATTCATTCCAAGTTCTTACGTCTCTATTGAAGCCATTCGAATATCTTCTGGTAGTTCTCCTGGTACGTTGAATCTGGTTTTTGTTGTTGTTTCTTTTGTTTTGTTTGTTTGCTAGCTTTTTTTTGGGGGGGGGGGCGGGGGGATGGGAACGATACAGCCACAAGCGTGGGAGGGAGTGGATGGTATTCAAATTCCGTTTTCATACGCAAACAATGTATGAGGTGTAACTTTCGTGCTGTTTCACTTTACATGAAAATGAAGATTTGTATGATTTTAATGGAAATAAAGATGTTGGAGAAAACGATTTTTTTATAATTTGGATCTCCATAACCAAAATTGCAGTGAAACTATTCCAAGTTGTTGTCATCGGTAATCAATGTTTTCTTCGTAAAATCAAGTGTTGTTGTTAATTGTGAGTTTTTTATTTTGCAATTCTTCATTAATGTTTGAAGTTTTCAATGGCAAGAGGTGGAGCCCTCTTCTCCCCTACCAAGGGAATACCGCACAGCTTATGTGGAAATGTCATACCGTCATCGGTGCATGCTTGTCTTTCTTTTGTCCTTTCAGGGGCTCCCGGGAAGATAGGGAGACCGTGGGAGTCTCGGCCTATATGTTTAGCTGAAATCTCAGTGCCATTCTTATGTATTTGATTTTCAGTCCCAGTGGCGCAAATCCCATTTTTCCAGGGAAATAAAAAAATTAGGCAGATCCATTTTACACCTTCAGGCCCTTCCTTTCACAATGTTTGTTCGTCTCAGGCAATCGCCACGAAGCCCATCACGTGGTTCAGTAATGAGACTAGAAGATCCTGTACAATACTGCCCACGTGAGACTGCTTATGTTAAGCTACTTGCAAGCGATAATGTAACATATCCACATCCCATATGTGCACGTGGAAGAAAATTTGACCAAACTTCCTATTTTGCAAGACATTAACGGTCATGTCACCATTGATTCTGCAGAACAAATTATAACGCTTTTGTGACTCAGTTTATTTGCGCCCCTACAGAAAGTACTCCAAGGAGCAACTCAACAAGCAGTTCAGAGAATCAAGTGAGATTTCAAGACCCGCTATGCACTTTCCATAGTTATGAAATAGAAAGCTCGGACTCAGACTCCACCGGATCAATAATGGAGGGCGAGGAATCTAGGAAGTGGGTGTTTGAAGATTCTAAATGGAGCACTTGGTGTTAAAATAACTACGCCAGGACGAATTTCCTTTTCAATCTGACGTCAAACCTCTGTTATATGTATGTCTGGATTTATGAAAATGGTGCCGAACAACTGAAATCGCGCCCTAAGCGGGCGTTTTGTTCTCGCCAGAAACTCCAAAGGTGACGATATATAGGAAAGTCAGTTCTTTTTTCCTTCTTTTACCCGTTTATCTTATTTTCATTGCCGCCCTTTCTCTATTTTTTCCCGTTTACTTGGCTTGGAGGCGGCCTAAAAGTTTTATTTATTTTATTTTATTTTTTTTTATTTTGCCACACACAATCAAATACAAGGATAACCAAACGATAATAAATAGTTTAATTAATGCTAAATTTAAAATCTGTAGATTTCTTGGGAGGAGTG
>CM042758.1:7492475-7502475 GCA_022496165.2 Catalaphyllia jardinei | reverse complement strand
TCACGGTGTCTGGTCATCTCGCCACCAGGGAGTTTCGCAACCAAGCAAACATCTCGCCACCAACCAACATGCCACCAAGAAACCATCTCGCCATCAACTAACTCGCCGCCAGGTAAAGTAGTCGAGGTGAGAAAGCTGTTCGAACGAGAGTAAAGTAGTCGAGATGGAAAAGCTGTCCAGACGAAGTTCGTTTGCCTGTCTGTATGCAAACTAGAACCACTACGTGGAACTTACGGGGGCCCAGTTGCATAAATATAGTTGATCTCTCGCACCCCCCCCCCCATTCTGTGGAGGCTAATATTTGACGTAATTCACAATCAGAGACAAAACTCTTAACTCAAGTATGAACTCATCATTTTCTCGGGAAAAAGAATTTATACCACAGCACCCTTCAAAAAACCTCTTTTTCACTACAAACTCATATCGGAACATAATATTATGTTAATTTATATTCTTTTGAAAGGTCGCTGAAATGACCTGACATTGATCTGCGAGAGATTTTGGACCAATTTTGATAAAATAAACATTCCTCGGCGAGGCGCCGCCATGAATTCGCATTCTGTCGTTTGAATATTTGGTTAGCTAACTTGACAAAATTCTCCTGAGGGGGGATATGACGAAAAGAGCTGAAAAATGGCCTGTAATTGGCTAATGATAACGAGCCAGCGATATAGCTCAAGTCAGCGATATATCCTTAACAATGTAACGTTGAAAAAACGAACCGTCTGTATTTTTTGACCGGTGCCAGCCTTCGGCTGGGCCCCGGTAATTACATGTTGTAGGTGACGTGATTTGATAAATGTTCCGTTGTCTTGGGCAAGCGATATTAAATGCGCGTATGTTTTGTAGCATGATTTTCAAAACAACACAGGTCGCGCTCTTGTTTTTTTACTTTCTTGTTGTGATTGTGCAGTAGCCTTTGCATTGCCGTCGTAGCTGATTATTCCAGCACATCGTTCAACGTAATACGAACTGTGTGAGTGTTTTGCACAACTAAACAAGGTAGAACGAATTTCAGTCTCCTCAGCTTGTGGTTCAATGTTATTAGATTATTGGTAATCGGTAATCTTTGGACCGGTAACCGTTGTCACACCTCGCCATCGATTCGCCATGATGCATGAAGTTGATGCATACAATTTACACACCATAATTTTGACACTGCTTTAAGAAACAAGCAAGCACATGGTTCACTGCGCATCCTAAATCATCCATTGGCGCATAACCACAATTCCTTGCGCCATATCACTGCGCATCCTAAAATATTTTTGTTCGCGCATAACCACAATTCCTTGTGCATACCACTGCGCATCCTAAATCACCCATTTCCGCATAACCACAATTCCTAAAAATCGAGAGCGAATAATCTAATTGTTAAGTAGATAGTGAGTAGTGTAGCCAATCAGAGAACGGCATTCGTGATAGAACCCTAGTTGGTTTACACTAAAACTCGATAGAAACACGGTACACGATTTTGAAATCGAGGCTAGCGATCAAATTCCCTACCCCATATGAGTGGTGATCAAATGCCCTACCTCCGGGACAGGAAGAGGCGTCAAATGCCCGGGGGTTACGGTGGCCGAGAGTGGCCATCAAAAGTAAAGATTCAAATTCGAAAATCGATTTCCAGAAGTTTAAATTCTAAACTGAAAGTTGATTTCTAAAGTAAAAACTTAAAATTCAAACTCACTAAGTACAAAATCCATTTCCAAAATCGGAAATTCAATAGCCGTAATCGACATTTGAAAATGGCGAATTTGCAGTTGCGAAAACCGCAGTTCTCAATTCTCAGTTTGCACTTTGACCACCCCTCTGTCTCCCCTCCCATAACGCTTTTTGTCGAAGTGTGTAGTGAGGCGAATATTTCTCGAAGTTTGTATACATGATCAACCACCATTGCATAGCGCAACGCTTTTAACATATTAAAGTTACAGGAGCCCAAATTAAAGACACCAAAGCAAACTAATGTGTTCATAATCAATGCAACTTAACATCTGGAATCATAAAAATTGGACCAAAATCATATTCGCTGTGTCTAAATGCCCGGCAGCCGGGCAAGGACTAGTCTCCTTCGCAGCCGTTTTTTTGGGATGTCACGCAACGCTCCTCCCAAAGAACCGAACAACATTCCTTTCTATTGTATTGTGGTTTCCTTGCGGTCTGTTGAACAGACCAGTTACATAACAGCAAAGTGCAAATCACGTAAGCTTTCGTGCGGAACGGCCTGCGGTGCGAACAATGAGGGATTTTTGGCTTTTGTTTCACGCCGCACGCACGCCAACAAAAAATGTGCTACGATCATGACAAACGAAAAAAGAAATGTAAATGAAAGCCCCACGTACTTGACCCAAAATGAGGCCCGCCCGATGGGGCATTTGACTTTCGTGTCAAAACATCTGACAGCGGTCGGAAGCAAAAGGGTTTCGCAACTTTTTGATTCAGCACGTGAGCCGCGTTCACGGATCATTGCTCTTGTCGATTCCACACGGATTTTTCTGTTGTTGTCGTTTTATATAGTTTTATCGTGGAATATGCCTTTGTTTAAAGTGTGCAGCGAAGACAAGCTGAACAGGAAATTTGTATTGCCTGAAAATTTTGCAAAGCATGTTTCTGCAGTTGCTTTAACATGCCTGGAGGGTGGGGGATTTGACCCTCTTGAAGCTCTAACGGGTGGGGCATTTGACCGTCTAAACTGGCAACATAGCGGGGAATTTTACCAAAATTTTTCAAAAAAGTCAAATGCCCCGGAATTTGCCCGGGGGGGCATGGGTGGTTTTGGAATTGACCGGTACATAACGCCCAGTGGGTTATTCATGGTTAAATTAGCACTAGAATTTACACTTCAGAGTTAATTCTCTGTTACATCATTTATATTTCGTCATTTAGTCTATTTAAGACCTTGCCCGGCTGCCGGGCATTTCAGTAGACACAGCGAATCATATTTGAGTGAACGGTACACACTCCGACAAAAAAGCGTTAAGGGAGGGGGGAGGGGGGGTGGTCAAAGTGGAAACTGAGAACTCCGGAGTTGCAACTGCGATCGCCATTGTCCAATGTCGATTATGGCTTTGAATTTCCAATTTCAGAAATGGATTTTGTACTTCGTGAGTTTGAATTTAAAGTTTTCACTTAAGAAATCGACTTTTAGTTTAGAATTTAAACTTCTGGAAATTGAATTTCGAATTTGAATTTTTACTTTTGATGGACACTCTCGGCCACCGTAGCGGAGGGGGGGGGGGGGAATGTTGAAGCTTCCATTTGACTGGTACATTAGTAGTAGGTGTCTGTATCAACTTTTACTACATACAGGAAAAATACCAACAAATTAAAATACCAAGAGTTTTTATCAAAAGAGGAAAAATACCAACAGTACCGTGGCCCATATAGGACATTAACTATAATTTTTACATTAAAAGCTTTCGCTCAATTTTTTTGTTACCAAAATATGTATTTTGTAACTTTCTAAGCATACAACGTGGATTTCTACCGTGAAAATTCGACTTAGAAATATCTCTTAATGTACAACTCGGATTTTTGCCACCAAAATTAGAGTTCTCTTATTTCTAAATACAAAACTCGGGTTTTTACTATAAAAATCCGAGTTGTGTATTTTCTAATTACACAACTCGGATTTATACCACGAAAATCCGAGTTGTCTAATTTCTAAATACGAGATGTAAACACCGCTTAATGTACAATTCTGACTTTTTCACAAAAATTCGACTTGTTTAATTTCTAAATAAACAACTGGTATTTCGGGGTGGAAATCCGAGCTGTTTGTTTCGAAATGCATAACTCGGATTTCTTCAGTCGACGGCACGTGACATTACTCAGCAATGAGGACATAACAGTTACAGATGTAAGTATCTCTGAACATTTTAATGTCGTTTGATGCAGCTGTCGCTCTTAGTGAATGTTCTTAGCGTATTGAAACTGCAACTTAGTTTATATTCTTTTAGATCTCGGATTTTCTACGCCAAAGAGGCGTTCAGGAGAATACTGTAAACGAATTCGAAAAGCAGAAGGAAAGCAATGATACTACCCCTAGTCTCTCACAGAGGCTACCAAGCGTAGGGTTGTTATTTTCATTTCTTCGTTTCTTTTATGTTAGTGTGATGTCTTTTGTGGAAGGGATAGCAGTGAATTACAGAAGTGTTAAAATATGGAGAAAGATGTGACTAGATTACACGCTTGTGTCGAACAAGCAGAAGGTCAAGATGGCTGGATATTGGCCAAGTTCTTTTTAGCATGTTTATGAACCACCGCGTCTCTCCACAAACATAAAAAAATTTAACTTGGCGAATGTCCATCCGACTTGACCGAAAAGTATTGATCATCAAAAGAGTTATGACAATTTTCATGCGGGACACAGATACTCCCAGCTAGGTATGACAGCCCTATCTTGTCACAGTGTAGGATTGGGTTATTATGCCCGCTCCCAGAGCTAGCTGTTATTCACCATTGTTTTTCAACTTGCAGGTGGATGAAGATGGAATGGCATGTCCAATTTGTGAGAAAATCTTTACGTGTATTATTGTCTGTTCCACAACGGAGGGAAATACCAAGAGAAATGATGTTCCAGAAATTACGGCGAGTCTCTAAAAGGAAACTAACTTAATGCCCATGTAGCGGTTCACCGATAAGTTTGCGTGTTGTTAACACTTCTGTGAAGTTGGATTTTCGTCATCGTTGTTAGAGTGTTGCCAAAACTTAATGTGCTGAAAAATGATAAATTTACTCTTACATTATTGTAGGATAGTCCTGGGGACGAAGCTCAGAAGCTCGTTTTTGAAGAGTACATTGAAAACGGACAAGGTACAAACTTTCGTATGGAAGTTTGTTGCACGATGCTTTCCTTTGTTTGGTTTATGGTAATACCCTTGTATGTACGCCTTTGGTTTGGTGGTTGTCTCGTACGTTTCCTGGTACTTCCTTGTCTTAAACGTCAGTACGTTTTAATTTTGCAGAGTCCGTCAAATTGAATGAAGCAAGGGCGAAGGAATGGGAAAAATTAAGCGACAACACAGTTATGTAGAAGTCTATAAACCGAGATACCATTGTGGAAGACATGCTTCAGCTGTACCGACAGAATGAAGGCTTGACTAATACAACGCTGGAAGTGACTTTTACGAACGAGCCTGCAGAAGATGCGGATGGTTTGACGCGCGAGCTCTTTTCGCAAGGTTGGAAAAACATTCTTCCTTTATTCTTTGAAGGAACTAGTTTCCATGTGCCCCGAGTGGATCCAGACTGTTCCGAAGAGCTGTTTGAGATCCTTGGCCGCATCGCAAGTCATGGCTTCGTTCTCACAATTTAAATGGAAGACCACTATCAACAACTAAACTCATCCAACCATCCCCTCGCCATCCTTTCACTGACACAAGATTTAATGTATTAAGCTAAAGTAGATTTTCCGGTAGTCTAGTAAGCACAGAGTACAATTGTTTTGCTTGAGTTGGTGTCTGCCCGTGCTCTAACTTGTGTTTCGCCATTATCTCAACTGCAACGTCTGCAAACTCTGGCAAACAGACAAGATCTTCTCTCCTTGAAGAGCAACATATTTTACCAGCGCGTAAGTCATCCTCAGAAACTGGATGCATATAGGATGCAGTATCTGTGTGTAGAAAATTGGTAATTGATAAATGTTGTCGGGAATTGTAATTCATGAAATCGAGAATTGTCACGGTCAACAATTCTATCTGTTATACATGTCAGCCAAAGACTTTTCGCCGCGGTAACAGCAATTATTGCTGAGTTTTTAATTCACTGGAAGATTTGAATATATAAATCACCTTGGAGTTCTGGAAGAAAGAAGAGCATGTCTGGTCGACCAGGAGGGCTCTCTACATTATTCTGCGGACGGATGCGGTGTAAATTCCAGTGCTTGGCTACCCGATCGGGTTCAGCCTGAATCACGCCCATGAAGCAGAACCTTAAACGCAACCATTTAGTAAGAGCGTTAACAATAACTGTGGGGAGGGTGTACTTAAGAAACTTTTGTACAGTGATGCTCCACCCCGATGACCAAATGCACAAGTTTTAACCAAAAAGGTGCGCATTACATATACCATAAGTAAAACTACTGCATGGCTTTTCTTTTAGGATACGTTTTGTTTTCTGGTTAATAACTGAGCCGCGTACAATAACTTTCCTCCCGGGGTACCTTTAAGAAAACTATATGCATCAACCGTTAGACCCTTTCAAACCGCTAATGAGAGTTCTCCTTATCCTTTTCTACACGACTTGTGTGATCTTTTCCATTTTATATACCTGTAGCCTGCCAAAAAGAACTGGCGGAACCATTGTCCGGCTTCCTCTCAAGAGAAATGATGTACGTTAGTGAGGGCATAAAACTTTACCGGCTAAATGATTTGTTACGTTAAATTGCTTATGCTGTTCTGTATGAACTACGCAATTTTAAACTAAAACATACACGTGAACTGGATCGTAATCTTTGAACCCGCCAGTGTCACGCAAGTCCTGCAAAGAAAGCAAAAAAAGTGAAACATCCATGATGTAGTTAATAGAACAAAGAGATCTCTTGCGTTTTTAGCGTTAGTTTCTTGCTTGACATATCAGTGGCGGATCTAGGGGAGGGGCCCCGGGGGCCCGCCTCCCCTTATTTTGGGTAAAAAAAGAAGAAATGACTGAAGGGAAAAAGGCCAGCAGGGCAAGTAAATCAAGACCGCCCCCCCCCCCCCTTAGCTCAAGGTCTGGATCCGCCACTGCATATTGTTAGGAAGAAACCTACCTTGAAAAATTTAATCCACCAATCCATGTCAGAATTTCGCAAAAATGCCCACCAGGCTTCTATGCGCTGCAAAAGAGAAAAGTAAAAGTCAGAGAGTTTCCCCAAGCGAGTGAACGTGTAACCTGTAGAAAAAATACAAGATTGAATGCGACAAAGGTGCGAATTACATGATTTCCGCGTTATGTATACTGTATTTCTTGTGAGAAACGTTTTTAGTTTTACTGTCTGTCACCTGATTTGCTGTAGATTTCCCATACATAAAACTCTTCTCTCCAGAAAAGCTGTCCCGACCGTTGGCCCTGTAAAATTTCTGCAAAACTTCAACTTTTGCATTTTCTGTTCCTGGGTCAGCACGAACAATCCTTGCAGTTCCTGAAATTGGATGACAAGAAGGAATTCGGCGCCTGAAGCGGTACAGGAATACAATATAAATTTACTGAGGATTATTGATTTAGCAAACCTTTCATCTGTTGTACGAATTGTAAAAAATGATCCGCTATGACAGCAGCATCTTTGTTAGTACTTGTGACTTCTAGCCACATGATTCTTCTTGAATATCTGAAAACGTTTGAGATGGCGCATGTTCAATGAAGGCTACTTAATGAAAAAACTTTAACTTTTAGAACTAGGCCGGGTTATTCAAAGCCAGATTAAGCTAATCCATGGATTGGGGAATTTTGTTTTTCGTTTAGTACCTTTTTGGCTAGGTAATTTGTTTATGTTGTTTGCCCTTCAGTTTTAAGCTGAAGTAATCTCAAAATACACCAAACGTTAGAGGTGAAAGAATTTAAAGAAGAAAAAAATGTTTCAGCTACCGTTTAATCCTGGGTTAACGCTAACCAGCTTTCGAACAACCCGGCCCTGGTATTTTGGAGCCTCAGGTATCCAAAGGGATGACTACTGATTGACGATCTTAACTTTTGAGTAAATTTAAGAACCGTCCAGTCGTGCTGAAATTTGCTTCCTCTACATTTCGTGTGTGAGCTGAATTAAATCACTTATACAGACAACTGTCGTGGTGGCGGACACCCTCGGGACCGCCATTTGGTGTCCGTAATAGCGAGAGTCTGCAATAACGATGAAATGACCCGAATACATGTTTCGTATTTTTATATACTTTATTTCTTTCCAGGCATCTTGAAAGCAGTGAATAGTGCGGCCATAGTGGAAAATCAAGCTCTAATTTGTTGAAAGATCCGATTGCTTCAAAGTACTTTCTGGGAAAAACAGAGCAATGTCTCTTTTAACACCTCCAAAAGGTCGGTTGTAACGATCACAACAATAACTTTTTTTGCGACTCCGTGAATTGTCCTTAATTCCATTAAAGCGAGATTTCGTAACAGCGCGCGTACGTTTTTCCCACGCATTTCTTTGTAGTTTTGGCAGTGAATTTTGTTGTTGTTCCTAGAAGCGGGGTGTCCACAAGTTGACAGTTGACTGCATAACGAAAACTCGCGGATTCGTCGCGTTGACAAAAGGTCTCCACCCACCTCGAAACTGGGGCCCGTTTCTTGAAAGCCCCGGAAACTTTTCGGGCCCCTAAAGCCATAGTACAATCTCGAACCTGACGATTACAGGGCAGCTGTAGTATTCACGTATTCTTAATATGAACAGAGGTTCCCTTCATGCAAGAAGTTTCAGGCATATACGCTTCTCCGTTTTTAGATACTGGTGAACTAAAAACGGCTTTACGGGCCCGAAAAGTTTGTTTCCGGGGCTATCGAGAAACAGGCCTCTGGAAAGGAAAATAAACCTCACCCCGGCAGCAGTTTCTTTGTTAGGGGGGTACTTTTAATTCTACCTTCTGGCGCATTCCTACATTATTTGTGAGTGGCCGCTTATGTTCAGGAAAAAAAGTTTATGTATGGACTCGTAAACTTTTAGTAAGATTTCCTACCCATCAATGCATCCGTGAATTGCAAAGCCGTACGGTTTTAACTTATCGTAACCATTTATGTGCCATAGGTAATTAGGTCCCTGAAATAAAATTAAAAACACTACTTGTCACAAGTCACCTAACAATTTATTAAAAAAAACTAGAAAGCCAAGTTCAGGCATTTGAAGCTCAGTGATTTGTACGGTAAGGGTAGTTACCGGAGATAAGTACTTCCGGCGTTTTAATCGGCGTTTTTTCCTCATTTCTACACCATGTGGGTCCATCACTTTCAAAGCTAATCGAACAGTCTCTCTGTAAACAAAACGAAATATTAGTTAAGAGGGCTGAAATGAGGAAAAACATAATGGAATACTTTTTTGTTGTTTGCAAATTCTCACCGTTTTTCTCAGACTCTAGACAGACAATAAGGTGGTGATAAATTGTAAGTCTCTGAAGCATCTGCCGGTAGCCAATGCAACTCGCAGACCCTTCCAGTTCACTCTAATAAGAAATCAAAAGAAAGTCCAAAAGGGAATGATGTGGACTCAACCTCACAATCACTTTTTTAGTTAGATGACAGTAAAATCAATTGGCAATCAATTGTCTGCTTCAGGACCTCCACGTGCCATGTACAAGGGCACTTATTGAGCACTGGGCGTGCAATGCATATGCTAGCTGGGTGCATGCAGCCGTTTTCCACGTACATCAGTTGAAAATAAAAGTAAGTATTAGTTAAGAAAGGTAACGAAAGCTGACGTTTTGAGCATTTGCTCCTAAATTCGTAAACCCATGTAAGCCGAATCCGTTTCATTAATTTAAATTTCTATCGCTTTTCTATCGTACTTATGCCAGACTATAATCTAAGCCCTTCTAGCATATTAGAGAATTATGTAGCACTGAGGGTCAGGGCTCCGGATGCCATTGCTTACTGAAACTGCTTACACGACATCTCTTAGAGAACTCTTCTGTTTTCTTCTATACAAGCCCATTCTGTTCAACATTCTCCTTATATGACGTACGCTAGAAAGAAATGATGGCGAAAGCACACAGTATGTCAGTGACCTTTAGGGTTCTTCGACACAAGAAACTTGCGCTGTCGCAGCTGCAGAAACTTTTAAGAAGTTTGTAAATTTGCATGGTTACTTGTAATAAGTTCCATGAGCCAGAGTTAGAAATGAGCAGATTTCATAATGACTAAATCCTAAGTGGAAGTAGTGATTGAGGAGTTCTTCGCCTTGAGAGCCATAAATGAGGAATCAAGGAATATTCCCTCAATCATTATCATCATTATCATCATCGTCATCATCACCAACAACAATAGTCTCTTTCGCAGCCGTTATTAGAGTCGTCATGCAACGCTTCTCCCCGACCCGAAT
>CM042758.1:7477028-7487475 GCA_022496165.2 Catalaphyllia jardinei | reverse complement strand
AGAACCGCAGTTCAAATATATGAATTATTTCATATATACTTCACATCGATACAGAAACAGTTACAAAAAAAAAAAACCTTGCGAAACTACGTGCAACAAAACCAGAGTTTCTCTGCAACATAAAGCCCGAGTGAACGCAAATATGCGTCTAGTTGAGTTACAAATACGAGTTGTGTAATTAGATATTACTCAACTCGGATTTTTATGGTAAAAATTCGAGTTGCGGTCTTTGCAAATTGCACAACTCGAATTATCGTGGTCGAAAATCCAAGTTGTACCCTTAGAAAATTACAAGATCAGATTTTGGTAACTGATATTTGAGTCAAAGTTTCAATCGGATGTCCTATATGGGCCACGGTACAAAAGGTATAAACATCTTTATTAAAAAAAAATTAAAAAAAGTGTGAGAGTTCTGAGGAAGAAAAGGAAAATAATGTGTCAGAAGTGGGATTCGAACCCACGCCTCCATTCGGAGACCAGAACGCCCGATCCCATGTATCATGGGAAGGAATAATCCTTGAGTCTGGCGCCTTAGACCGCTCGGCCATCCTGACAACTCTGAAAGGTATGGAAAAGTTTACTAACCAATTAGTTTATCACTTCATATGCATTTTCTAAATTTCCAAAAATGGTATTTTGATGAAAACGAAGCTTCTTAAATTGAAGTTTACTCATTTGTAGACATAACGAATCAGTAGAATCGGGAAATATGATTCGTTTTCTTACTTGCTGAATTCTTATGAATTAACACGGTTCGCTCGCTCGGAAATACTGGAACCTAACCTACGAGGAATCAGTGAATATCACATTGAGAACAAATGCGAAGAAATGCCGGGATTATCGCAAAATACTACAGTCCAGACACAACTTTTGAACAAGGCTTAAGAAACACTGTGAGATGTACATCGATCGTGGAAAAGCATGGAGAGAAACTTCCTCTTGAAGTGCAAGTGAAATTCAATGTTGACGCCATCTTTGGAAGTCTACTTTGGCGGCAAATCAACAAGTCGTGTTGCTTTTGTATTCATCTAACTGCATGGCTCTTTCTTCAGTGGAGGAAAGGTGAGGGGAAATGCCACATTCACTAACATGTCACTTGTCACACACTGTATTTAGAATCCAGAACAATTTGTAAAACAAGCTTACCTATGGCAAGCCGTTTGTAGCAAAATTTAATCCTTGAAATGTGAGTCTTATGTTTAATCTTTTAAATAGTGGTTTTATTTTAAGACGTAAAAAGGCATTCATTCCAATTGTAAATAGAATATTTGGTTTAATTTAGTCTTGTAATGTTAATGATGCAATCCAGTACCTGGGATATTGATTCAATCAAACACCTGGAATATTGATTCAAACCAATACCTGAAATATTGATTTAAGGACGTTCGCGCCCAAAAACTTCCCACGTACAGTTTTTTTTAAAACTTTGACTGCAAGTAGAAAATGATAAGATTAGATTAAAAATGTTAAAAAAAATCGGGGGCCACCGAACTCATTTTGAAGGTAAGGCGTAGCACAGACCATAGCATTTCTATAAGATCCTATGTACATCAGATTCTCAGTTTCTTTCTTGCTGTACATTGTGGCCAAAAAACTTGTCAAATTAACTAAATTATCACTGTAAAGAGTCATTTAAATGCTCCTATTTTGATAACCTTTTAACTTGCACGACTTGTGTGCCTATTTTTTATAGACTGTGAAATGGTCTGTGGAATGGATTTGTAGACTGGCCTGCAGTTTGGTCGGGCTGCCATGAAGTTTTTCGGAACATCTCACAGGATTGGTTGAGAAAATTATATACAAACAATGGTAACAATGGACCCTAGCCCTAAAACAATAGAGCTTCGTGCCAACAGGATCCAATGAAATTAGAGGTTCTAGAGAACTTCGTGACAACAGGTTTGGTCTTTAGACTGATCTGTGGACTGCTCTGTAGAGTGGTCTATAGCCTGGCCTGTAGACTGGTAGACTGGTCTATGGACTGGTCTGCAGACTGGTCTCTATGGCTGGTTGGTAAACTGTTCTGTAGCTTTTTCTGTAGACTGGTTTGAAGACTGTTATATAAAATGGTCAAAAATGCAACCTGCAGAGTAAAGTTCTATCAATGGGAATACAGTGTACATTGTTTAGCAATCTCCTGATATTCTGTGTGTTTTTTTTTCAGCAAAAGAGTTGTCTTGTGCTTCACATTATGCAGTTTATCTCGGCAAAGCATGTTCAGTTCACATACAAGAAAAGCCAAGGCGAAAAAGCAATGATTCTGCGGTTTGGAGGATCTATGCATTTATCAACATTCATCCTTTCACATGTTTGTGTATGGAGCCTGATCTAAGATGGTAAGCTATCATATCTGTACCTCAGCCCTTGTAAAACAAATCTGGAATATTCTAGGAAATTCCAGAATTTTTCTAGAAATATCCCAGTAAAAAATTCTAGAAATTTCTAGCATTTACCTCTTTTGTTTTCTAGAAATTTGTGGAAAATTCTAGAATATTAATGAAACATGCTAATAAGGATTAAGAAATTGTCACCTTTTTTCTCTTCCAGCTTTACCGGTACTTTCTAGAATTTGCTAGAGCTTTCTAGAAAAGTCTTTCTTTTACCTTGAAGAAAACCTGAGTCAGTGTACATTAATTACCAAACAAGAAGCCTATAAAACTGTGTACTATACTGTGATAAAACAAAAAAGGCATTTGAGAACACAAGGGAAATGTAGAAAACACAAGCTGCAGGTGAGTGTTCTGTACATTTCTCGAGTGCTTTTAAATGTGCGGGGGGAGGAGACTCACATATGAAAGGGGTGGGGATGCTAGTCGTGTCGCTTAGGGGTGTAAATTTCTGATTTTGGTCTCAATAAGGGTGTTCTGGGCAAAACGCCAAATGTTGTATTTAGCTGTGAAGGTTTTGTTTAGGGCTGCACATGAAGAAATGTAAAAATATATATTTGTCTCTTTTCTGACATGGTCTCTTTTAGGGGTCAAAAGAAGCTTGGACCACACCCAGATCGGTCTCCTGTAGGAGTTTAATTCAAAATTTCCAACGAGCATCCCCACCCCTTTGATATGCAAGTCCACCCCCCAAGGGTTGCCATACCAGTAACTTCGATCAGTGCGGCTTCTGCCTCTTGAACATGTGCATTTTGGTCTTTCTTTTTATCGCTTACTTTGTTTTCTAGCCATCTTTCTCTGTTTATTTTCTGAAGTGGACTTCTGCTGGTTTTGATTGTGCCGTTGTTTCTTTGTGGCTCCTTTGATTGGAACATTCTGTAGTTGTCAGCTCTTGGCTGCTTGAGTTTTCTTTCTACCTTCCACGACCTTTTCAAATATTTTCTCGCAGTTTTTCTGATAATGGGCTCTTCTTTTCTCTCTTCTTTCCTTCTTCTTTTGTTCTCGCCACATGTGAATCCTAGGAACTCCAGAATCCGTAATCTTCGCATACAATTTCACGGCCTTGCACTTGCGAATAACACAGTACTTGACCATGTGCTTGAAACATGCAGCATGTGCTTTTTTCCCGCACATTTCCTCTGATGCAATATTTTACTTCCTAATAAGGAAATCTAAAACAATGTTTATCGGTTCTGTAGACTTTAAGATGATTTGGAAGTAAAGGAAGCCTTCAAAATGGCCAGAGCATCGCACTTGTCTTCGCACAAAATTTGATCGCTTACCTTCCTTGGGATCAAAATTGGCCACCTTATGTTTCGAACAAACTAGTCTTAAGCACCAATATTTTTGTCAGCTTTTAACAGATCCACTTGGTTTTGGTACCAAAATTTAGCTTGTTATTTGAGCATTTTGCTTAAGTCAACCTTGACACGCTCCAGTGCGCTCGTCGTGAACAAGACGACTGGGAAATTCAATGATCAGAATTATTGCACGCCAGATCTCACTGCTTGCCAACTGTTTTGAATGCAGAACACAAAAAAAAAACACAAAAAATCGGAAGGATAGTGAAAAGCAACTTATGGGCATTTTGAGGTTACATTGTTCTGTAACTCAGGAATTATAGCACACAGCGAATTGAAAATTATCTGTCTCTCAGTGAATAGTGAAGCCCATGCGAGTTACATGTGATGCCATGCTTTACAATTCAGCTCCGATTATATTTTTTCAGAAATCTGTTATTCTACTTCTGTCTAGTCCAAAACCATCTTTAACACATGTGTAACGGTTTTGGAATTGGCTTCAAGTAGATCTGATCATTGTGCGCCAAGAAATGTTTTAAAGTTTCAAGCAAATCCATGATTTTTCCATTAGCGTGTGACAAACATGCTACTGATGCTATAAACAGCCTGCCTATTCGCTGTTCACAGGGCTCGAAATTAAAAAAAAAATGTCTGGTTACGAAAATTTGGTAGCAACTTTGAAATTTTTAGTCGCGAAATTAATTGAGGCCATTAATTAATGAATAAGTGGTCATAAGTAGACTTTGAAACAATTAACACTTTAATTTCCATTGTTTCTACAGCTTTCATGTCATTTCAAGATTTAATAGTACAGAACATTTAGCGTCTTGGACAACACTAGTCCATCTAAACGATCAAGTTGAACCTGTCTTCCATTCCGTAAATTAACCCTTTAACCCCTAATGGGTCTCCCTTTGACAAGTAAAATCGTCTGGCGTTAGACAGAGTAAAATCTATACTTAGTCACTCTTAGGGAGTAAAGGGTTAAGGCACATAGGTGCCAGTTATTTTAGTTGAACAGATATCATGAACAGATATTCCAGCTTGAAACTGCAGTTGTTACATGTAAATGCCTCCAATCTCTGCAAAATAATATAACACATGTACTGGGCGGAAATATTGGCTTACTTAACAAATCATTCAATACAAATGTGATGACTCATGCACCACAGCAATCCCCCAAGGGAAACGAAATATGAGCTTGCGAAATACATGTGTAAAGAAACTGCTGAAAATGGTACCCCGTCCAACCCTTGAGTTACATGTACTAAAATATAATAGTTAGTACCTGGGATTTAGTATTCTCACCTGTCCCGACTGGATGATTTTTGCATTATTGTACTTTTTTTCCTTTGTCTTGCAAAAATGGATTTTGCTTGTGATATTTTTTGTCTCAGTCAGTATAATGATGTTGATATATGTACAATGTTTTTACTAGTTAATAACCTTCTGAACCTTTTTGTTCCTTCGAACTGTATGGTATGAGATAGAGAAAATAAAAAAAAGAGTGAGTTCTTTGCAGTTGTATCAATCATCACAAATATGCATTTGGAAAGAAATTATGATACAGCAATAAATGCTTGCTGGAGTAATCAGTGATAATTGATCTCAGTCCTGTTTTTAAAACATGCAGGTGTAAGCGACTCCTTGTTGACCTTACTGAGTACATGCAGCTTCAGGATGTTATGGCATGGTTATCAACATTAGGAGGAGCATACTCAGCAATGGGTGATCATCTTTATAGTCATGTGAGTAGCTTTCTTCCATATGCAAGGATTCTTCTTGAACTGATAAGAAGTATTGATATTATTCAACCAAAAATGTGGCATAGAAACTTTTCAAAGAGTAAACATCTTAATGTGACAGTGTATTCTAGGTGTAAAACTGTGACAGACTAGCAGCCTATCCAGTGCAGCCTATCCTGTGCCAGTAGAAATACTCCCAGTTACTTATTGTTAGGAAACCACAGACAGGTGATAGCGTGATGCTGGGTGAGGAGGCGCAATTGCAGTACCTAATATTTAACAAATAACAAGCATGATTGTAAAAAAAAGCATGTACCTAAATGAGTTCTAGAAACAGGGTTGTACATAATAGCCGGCAGCCAGCCAAGTTTGCCAGCTTCTCAACCTGGTTTTGCCCGCTACTTTCATTTCTTCACGAGTCCAGACATGTTGAGGAGATGATGTTTATCAGGTCCCACAACCGTCTACTTTTCACAAAACTCCACCTACTTAAAGAAAACGCTGAGAAACACGAGTGGAAGTTTGGGAGAACAAGAAATGCTGTGGGAACATGAGCCATACGGGAATGTTTCCACAGTTTTTTCAAGTTCTCCCAAACTTTCACAACTGTTTCTGTAACTCTATAGAAACAAGGAAAACATGTTTTATATCTATTCTATTTACTGTATAGTAGTATCTTCATTGTTGTTAAGTCCATCTATAGATAAACCTTGTACTGCTAATATGTCCTCAGATCTCCCCGCCTTGATTAGTTTATAAGCTATTTGCAGGGGGAAAGTAATGTAATTTGTTATTTTCCAATTTTCAGTAAAATTTGTTGTTGTTGTTGTTGTTTCTCTTTTAGAAAACACCGCGACAGAATAAAGGGAAACAACTTGTTTTACTCTATCATCAAAATGTAAATTCTCTTTTCTTGTGTGCCATCATTACGACAACAGCTCGTGCTAGTTCTGTGTCTCCATCGAGTTATAGAAACATGACTGTGCATTTTCTTAGGGCTGTTTTCTAAATAGATTTAGCCAAGTATAATCAAAACCTGATTAAGCTAACCCAGGATAAGTGAGAAGTTTGATGTTTTGATTGGTGGTGAGGTTTTCTGGTTATATTTTTTTGCTTTCTGCGTTTGAATAATCTATAACTAGACATTCAAACATAAGCAATGGAAAACATTTTATACAAGAAAAATTTACACTTTGGTCAACTTTTAATCCTTGGTTAAGCATTAACTGGCCCAGTTCTCAACAACCGGCCCTGATTACAGTAATTTAACCTGGTTTGATCCCGTGATCTTATACAAAAGCCGGTACTTAGTCGGTGGTTGACTTCAAAAAAACATGTGAAACATGAGCTCCAAACTAGATTCTGCAATATGGTCATGTGATACTGGTCAGCAGACACGTTGTTTTGACAGGTGTCAATTGACTTTAAGAGGATGTCCAATATCAAAGATGTACGCTGTTAACTAAGGCACGCCTCCATGTTGTGCAATGTCGTCATTGCTGTTGCCATTATGTGTACCCACGAGCAGTATTACTAGTCATGATATGCCATAACTAAAGCAATTCACAGGTTTCTATGAGTATAGGGCTCCGCTTGGCTGCCCTTCGGGCTCTGGAAGCTCTGCTAGTAAGACAAATGGGTATCATTCTGTTTCTTTTGTATTGAATGCTTCTGGTGCCAAGTTTGAAGAACACTGCTCCAATATTTTAGGAGGTATTCTTGATTAAGTGTTGTACTGTTTTAGTGAAACCACCTATGACGTCATCACTTTCCTCATTTGCATAATACAAAAACATAAATATCTCTAAAAAGAAAAAAGATATTCCAAAAAGGAAAATGCCATTCTTCTTTACTTTGAAAAGCCTTTCAAATAAGCAGCAATTATTTTTTACTTCATAGACACTTTAAGCCAGGTTATTACTCTGAGGGAGAGGGATGGAGTACATGCAAAGGCAAAATTTTGGTGCAAATTAAACCCTTTTGACTTCTTGCAACATATTCCGTAGACAATCGTGTCTTGGAAAGTCCTTGATATATTGCATAATTATGTAATTTCTACAATCTTGGGTACACTCACTAGGTATGGTTTGTTAATTAAGTGTAACTAAAAAGATAGTGAAATGACACGCTGAACAATCACATGCTCATCATTTTTGAGTTTCTGATCCAGGCGAAAAAGTTATCTTTAAATTATCAGGAGCTCCACATTTAGGCTTGGCTAAATTTATATGAGGGTGGCAAAGGAAGGGGGGGGGCGGGGGGGTCATGATCCTGTTTCACGCACAAATTTTAACAAAATTCATGCGTGAAATTTAACATAAATCAATCGAAGCTCTTACCTTATCTGCTGTCATTAAAACAAAGGAGCCAAGAGACCATATTTTTATGCCCAGGAAGAGGCTGTGGTTCACGATTCATCACAGCATATACTGCAATAATCAAGTGTTTGTGAAACAATGTAGTCAACTGAGATGTAGATCGCGATGTTTCAGCTGCTTCCATTGTTAATCAGGCAATGAGTTCTACCAGTTACCCAACATGGTTTGCTGTATATTATGATGGTATTGTTGTAGTAAAGTGTACCTAATCCCAAACTGAATAGTGGCCGGGTTTGGTGGACGTGCTAAGAAAATCCTGAAACCGGCGACCGAAATCAGAGGCATGGAAGTGTAGCAGCTGAGGATCGTTCAAAAAAGCATTGGTCTATTGGTACGAAGTTAGAGCTCGATGTGACAACGAAATAACTCTGCTAGAGCAAGTACGAATTCATCTTGATAAAAAGTTTATCGCGTTGAGGTCAAGGGAATCTTCCCTTTGGTCTTCTGCTGATTCTCTTCCTCGCCAGAGTCATATTCCAAATCTTGATGGGCACTTTCAAAGGTTACTCTATCCCCGATAGGTAACTCTTTTTTGTATATATTCAAGGGAAGAGTTCCAACACGTTAATAGAGTTAGCAAATAACTATCATCCGACCTTGAAATTCACGGCTGAAATTTCAGATGCAGAAATCACTTTCCTGGATACAGGCGTATATAAGGGCATGCGCTTCAAACCGACTGGTTTTCCAATATACACACTTCACCTCCTGCCATCCTCTAGGCGTCAGGAAAGGCTTTATCAAAGGTGAAGTCTTAAGACTTCTGAGAACCAACTCTTCAAAACCTACATTTGAAGATGTAAATGATTGACAGGCCAAGCATGACTCCCATTGGTCAAGATAAGAAAACTTTGACCTTCAAAGCTTTGCCCTAACGAGTACGTTTTCCAAAGACCTCCCTTTCTGTATGAAAGCAGGGGAAGATCTTTATAGATCTCTCTTAGTAGAGGCTGATTTTCTATTAAATGTCATTTACTCATATGAATGTTTTTAAGATTAGGCACAGATGGGCGATATTCTGTAACAAATGGCAAAATTCTTTTGCACCTTATTTGTTTATTTTTTAGGGCTGGCGTTCTTCGCTAAATTTAATTTCTGAGAGAGGTATTTTCTAAAAGGTTATCTGGATAACCTCTGTCGCGTAATCTACTTTTGAATTGTATAATATTTTCTTAAAATGTAGCTTTTGAAGAGTTGGTTCTCTGGAGGGCTTCGACTTTGATAAAGCGTTTCCTGACGTCTGAAGGGTGACAGGAGGTGAAGTGTGTGTATTGGAAAGTTTCCGTCGGTTTGAAGTGCGGGTACGCATGTTGAGAATGGATTCATTCTTGAATCTTTTGCCCTTATATACGCATGTATCCAGGAAAGTTATTTCTGTATTTCAGCTGTGAATTTTATGGTCGTTTTAAATCAGTTATTGTTGGGAAAACTTCAGGGAAATGAAATTTCACAACCTAAAACAAACAGTTCATGAGTCACGCATACCTCAGGCGATAAATCACGCGTCACATATACCTTCAGGTATTCACGAATCACGTTTCTTTTTAAGTAACTTTTACACGTCACACAAATTTTAGCGTTCATCACGTGTCATGCGCTAACCCTTTTGCCACTCTCCTGTATGTTATGGCATGAACAATGCACACCTATTAGGCAACTATCATTTTACTTTGGGCAACTGAAAACTGAAGTGTACTGGTCCACTGGGTAACTGGATTTATTTGTTTTTCTTACACCTGTGATCATGAACTGAAATTTTAGTCTGAGGTTTGCTGGTTGCTGTTTTCTGAGGTCAATTTATACATTTAGATTAATGTTTGCCGTATTGAAGCTGTCATGTGGGAATAATTTCTTGTTTGTCGAGCAACTGTTGTTCAGACTAAACATGTGGGATAACAAATAATTGTAACAGGCAAATATAAGCTTAGCCTGCAAGCAAACCCTCTTTGGAGGGGCAGAGCATGCTTGCATGCTGATAACAGCTGAGGTAAATGACTTAGATGCATGTGAAGTCAGAAGATATAGCATGGGATCAGGTCATGTGATGTGCGCAAGCTCCTGGTTTAATGAAGTCTTTTCTGGTAATAACTGAAGTGCTATCCATCGTCTCTGTCAGTTTGGTTTGGATTTCCTATCTAGTATAGAATTTTTTCAGGTTGTAAATATCCTATTGATAACTGATGAGCTATTATGCACATATTTGTCTGTTTTTAACCATAATAGTAACTTACTTGAATCTGAGTTGTTTTTCTTATATCTTGCAGTCTGAAAAAGCTTGCCAGATTTCTCAGCATCAGTTAATTGTGGCCTTGAGATTAAGAAATCCTGTTCTTGCTGCCCAATGCAAAGTGTTTGCGGCACTGAGTCTGATACAACGAGGACAACTTAAACTGGCCTCCAGAATAATAAGGTTTGTGAATGCAAGTAGCAGGTTCAAATGTGGTCATTATAGTTGAGCTGTATCTGTAGTCCTGTAGACTCTAGTGTCATTGCATGTAAAATCTAACAACACTCTGCTTAGCGTTTGCTTAAAGAGGTGTCCTCCCCCCTTCTAAGGTTTCACTATTTCCATAATCGATTAAGCAAGGGTTATCGGCCTTCAGCTCGTGGTTATGTGATTTATTCCCCTCGTGCGC
>CM042758.1:7459233-7472028 GCA_022496165.2 Catalaphyllia jardinei | reverse complement strand
TTCCGGAGGTCGTGGGTTCGATTCCCACCGAGGTCAAAAGATTTTTTCTTTACCTCGTGTGGTTCCCTGATTCCCTTTACTAGGGCTAACGCCCAGTGGGTTATTCATGGGTTAAATTAGCACTAAAATTTACACTTCAAAGTTAATTCTCTGAATCAAAGTTGTCACTGTTTACAGACGGTCCATTTTCCAAGTTGAGAGTCACTATGCCACGTCTCGTCTGCTCAGCAAAGTTAAGCCCTGTCAGGCGGGGTTCGCATCTGGATGGGTGACCAAATACGAATACCCCGTGTTGCAATGACTTCCTTTTTTGCTTCCTTCCCTTTCGAATGCGATATCAAAGACTGCAGAACTCCAGGCCTTGTGTAGTGTCGTTTCTTCTATTTCTCAACCATTAGTTCCTCATTTCGCCATGTCCGCATTCAAGAGTATTTATTTACAACATCGTATAAATAAACAGCGGCACGCACCGTTCGAATTCTTTTCTCTTGACTTTTGATCGTCTAAAACAATGACTTTGATCTTATTGCTATCTTTAGTTCTGTTAAGACCACGCTGTCACCACTACAACCCACGCTATGACATTCCGCACCAAATTCCACCATGTTTGTTTTGACCTGCGTCCCCCCAGATAATCCCATAAAGGCTTGCGGCGCGACTTCGTCCCCAGGCTATCACTCTTTTCCAAAGTGAGCTATTCTCAGTTTGACACTCGCCATGCCAAGTGCATTACAGTCCAAATGCTCAAGGTTTTCTGCGTTTTTTGGACCGGTGCTTTGTAGTGGGGTAAATCTCAATCTCAAAAGTTCGTGTTATTTTGAGACACCGTATGGATATGTGATTCATTCACCTCAGTGAATAAACCATTTACCCCCTTGTTTTCTTACAGTAAGTCTTACATATTTAGCACTGATCCTGCAAAATTAGGCTGAATTTCACCAGATAATTCCCCAATGAGGCAGTAAAGTAGTGGATCAGACGATATTTATCAAGATTGAACAGAGTAGTGTCTCATATTTGACAGGCAACAAGGTCTTGCTGGTCATTGTGACTCTTTACACCTAGGCTGGTGTTGAAACCTCTCAAGCTTGGAGAAGACACTGAAGACAATTATGATTGAATTTGTTTTTCAGCTAATATCATCTTGTAAATCGGCCTGGTCAAGAATACAGTACTTGAAAAAACAAAAGAAGGTGTGTTTAATCAATAGTGAGTGTATTTAAAAAATACGATTGATTGCATAGCGAGCAGATTGGAAAATATGATTGATGACATAAGAGCGCAGGAATTGGTGTACAGACTGTTTTTTGATTGAGCTGTATGTTAGTTTTGTCCAGTGCTCAGAACAATGGATTAGTCTGGTATGTCTCCAACGTGGTTTGATATGTTCCAGAAAGGAATATAGCGCGCAGTGTTTGATGTAGTTAAGTGCAAACACTTGACAGACCAGTGTTTTTTGTATTGCTACCTTCTTCTACAGAAGACAGTAATAATGTCGAAAAGCGCCCACTTCCAGTACTTTCCAAGACTTAAGACTTTGATGGGTCATTATAACCACTCTATACCTGTTGATGTCAATATCATGGTATCAACAAACTGGTCAATCATCGGTGAACAAGTTGCTGTTAATTTTGTGGCACAATAGGTTACCATAGCAACAATATGACCTGCTAAAAACACCCTTAATTTTAGCTTTAAGCGCTTATAACTCAAAAACGAGCTCGATGACCCCCAATTTTTATTACTGAATTGTACTTAGTATGTTAAGATGCAACTTTTTGCAAAGTTTAAAAAAATTCTGTAAAGGGGGTTCAGAGCCACCATTGTGAAACAAATGCTGAGCGGCCAGGTCAGGCTAGACCTCCAAGCGTGACGTCATCTTGACCAAGAGATCGTCTTGCAAGCGTATTTGTTTACTCGAGGTCATGACTGATCTTCAACCTTACTGTTTTGAGGCAGAACGTGTTTCTAATCACCAAATTCCGACTGAAATCCTCAATCAAACCTATTAAAAGTATTTGGTTTGCATTAATATTTATTTCTCAAAGTAGTGTCAAATCGTGAGGAATCTGTCCTTGGATACATCAACTTCATGTAGTATGACATATCGATGGCGAGGTGTTACAATTTATTAGGGATCGTGGCAAAAAAAAGCACATAGTGATCTACACATATGTCTATACATAAAACAGTACACATCACTGAGCCTCCCTTTCACCAGATCGTGAAAATCGAAAGATGTGGAAATTGTAGGAGTAGAAATCTAACTAATAAGTTCTGTACTGGTACGCATTAGGTGTCTCTACAATGTTGACAGACCGTGCCGAGGACGCGTCCGTCGAATGTGTGAAAATGCTCAAGCTTTAGCCTAAGTTCATGTTTAGATGTGAAGGTCCGTAGTTTAAATTATTCTGCAAGCTCCGTAACGACGATTTCTCTTCATTTAAGAATTACACCCAAGGACTGGCAAGACTGCGGCTACGAAATGACATACTAAGTGTAAAACTAAGACTTCACAATTAATCGTCCGAATTTACAAACTTTCACATACTGCATTAAGAAGAAACTCGAGAGTTATGAAAGTCAAGCACGATCTCCTTTATATCTTTTTACAGGCAAATCAGTGCTAAACATAACCACCGTGATTAAACCTTTCTAACTGGAATTCACACGAGAAGATATGGCGTGACATCTTCGTGAAGTCCTTGACGCCGCAGTGCACTCTGGTAAAAAGTAGCACAGTGCATTTTGGTTAAATGCAATGCATTCTGGTAAAAAGTGATGAATTCGAGAGTTCGTACCCCTTTTATATATTCTTCTTAAATCCTGATTATGTTGCTGCTCGCTCGCTACGCTCGCTCCACAGCAATAAAAAGGAGTTCGTATCCTCGATGTAATTCTTTTACCAGAATACATTGCATTTAACCAGATGGCACTGCGCCACTTTTTACCACAGTGCATTGCGCCACGAACAACACGAGGATGTCATGCCGTCTTTTCGCGTGGATTCCAATGAGAAATTTTGCTCTGATTTGCCTGTAAAACGATGTGAAGGAGGTCGTGATTGACTTTCACAACCCTTGCTTTTGTTTTTAATGCAGTACGTGAAAGTTTCTAAATCTGGACGATTAATTGTGACATCTTATTTTAAACTTAGTATGTCATTTCTTAGCAATCTCGCCTCCGTGGTCGCGGAGTTCTTAAATTAAATGAAGAGAAATTGTCATTACTAGAACTTGTAGAATATTTAAAACAAACGGAAAGTGTAGAAGACACTTATTTCATATATGCTACGGTCTATATTCCTTTTCATCCAATCATGAATTTAAACTTGAGCTTTAGCATTTTCACACATCCGGCGATGGACCCGTCTTCGGTACTGTCAACACTCTAGAGACATTTAATGCGTACCAGTACAGAATTTACAAGTGAGATTTCTGTTCCTACAATTTCCACGTCTTTCGATTTTCTGGTAAAGGGAAGGTAGATGTGTATCGTATGTGTATGTGCTTTATTGTCTCGATCCCTTTGTCACACCTCACCATCGTCATGATGCATGAAGTTGACGCATACAAGGACAGATTTTAAGTTACACACCACAATTTGACTCTTCTTAAAGAAATAAAGGTTATAATGTAAGACTTTGAACGCACAGATAGATTAATGACTACGTAAAATATGTCACTATGTGCGCAGCATTACTATCTTTTAGATATCCTAGTGAGATATTTCCGAGGTTAGCCACTTCATTTCGGCGGTGATTTGAGTGACTTTGCCGCTCATCTGCAAGCCTATTGTCAGGGAGAGAGTTTGAAATGTCGGAAACTAGAATTTAGCCTTGTAAAATTAAACAATCTATTGAAAATATACAAGTATGTAAGGCTGAAGTTACATGACAATCTTCAGGTTTGACAAGTTGAACCTACTGAGCCGTGTTGTTCGAAAGCCGGTTAACGTTAACCCAGGGTTAAATGTTAACTGAAGCATTATATTTTCTTGTTTAAAAATGTTTTCACCTCAAACATTTGGTGTAGCTTGAGATTACTACAGCTCAGAACTGAAGGGCAAACAATATAAATAGATTACCTAACCAAAAAGTTACAAAACTGAAATCAAAATTCTCGGTAACCCTGGGTTAGCTTAATCGGGCTTTGAACAACCCGGCCCAGATATACAGTATGAAAGTTGGTTAGGTTAGGTTGACGTTTTCTTTGCTTGTATGGAATAATGAGCTGTCTGTAATTTACACACTTTATGGCTTTTTTTCAGATTAACAGAGAAGCGATGAACAGCGTCAAGTGAGGAGAAATAAATGCCTTGTCTTTTTCGGATAAACTCAGAAGGATCTGACTGCGCATATTGTATTCCTCAGCTTTGTTATTCATGTTTGATACTGTTTGTACATTCACATCTGTTTCAAGATGAAAACCAACTCAGCGCAGAGTAAAAAACAAACAAAAGTTGGATATCGCAATTTCATTTTATCAGGAGCAAGCAATGATTCCTTTCTTGAAAACAAATATCCTCCCAGTAGTTTTTTTTTTTTCTCTCAACTAAGAAAAACACTGTCAACGAGAAAGAGACATGGTGCCTAAGGATTTTGACGTAAAAAGTGAGTAAGAAAATGTTTACAATTATACTGCGTTCCTTTTTAACCAACAATTTTCAAGTAGCATCATTATGTTGGTTTGCTTTGTACCCAAGCTTCTCTTGGTTATGACAAACACCCGGCAGTGGCTGATTATCAATGAATTAATTTCTTGTATATTAGTCTTATTTAGCTGAAATAGTTAGGCGATGAGAAAGCGGTGAAGTGCACTGGAGACCAGAATAGGCGCTATTTCATAAATTGGATAAAACAGAGCCATACTGGTTGGGTTGTTAAGTGTCTTAGCAGATTTATGTTGTATGTGTTAACTTAGTTTACTGAGTATCAGCTTTTTAGTGTAAGCAGCGCATAAGACGCAGCGGGAGATGAATGTAACGGACGATAAAACTATTTTCATTGGTCGCGCTTCATAACAACAAAAATCCAAAGTGGAAAGAGTAAGTTACAGTAAACTTTGCTCGATTCGCTTTCAGTAATCGTTTTTGTTTTGTGCTTTCTTCTTGTTATTTCCCTTATTATTGTTTTTTTGCATTCATAGTAAGGGAATCTAATTACTACCCCTAGAAAGCCAAGTATTGTTCTGTTTAACCTAGCTTTTCAATGTGATTAACATGTAAGCTGTTGAATTGACGATAGAATTATAAAACTAAAAACAAACAAACAAACAAACAATAAACTTGAGATCAATTATCAAAAGTTGCACTGTTGTTTCAACGTTCCTAAAATATGGTGGTATACCTGTGCAGCGTAAATATACAGCTTATTCTTGACTAATGCTTTTTCTCCTTTAAGATGTTTTTAAACACGTTTATAATACAGATACTGTTAAGCCTGGTTTTCACTAGCGACGCACACACAAGCGCAAACAGAATTCTTACTTCACAGTGTAAACAGGCCGGCTTGACGCAGGCATAAGGACAAGCACAAGCGCAGGGATCAAAATATTTCCTTTTTGTTGTGCTTGCGCCTATGCTTGCGTTTGCGCTGCAACAAGTGAAAACGAAATACCACTCAGGCATAACACATGCACATAGACAGTTACCACACGTGGTTTTGTTTGGCCAATGAAAATACTGGATTCAGTTTACCAGGCGCCTAAACAGTGTGGAAGGTTCGGATGATTTTGTTTCTGCTTGTGTTTGCGCATTCTCGTCCCCATAGCCCTATTCTCATCTCTTAGCCAAGGTCCCGCCGGCTAAGAGATGAGAATAGGGCTATGGGGACGAGAATGGTGTTTGCGTCGAATTTCATTTCCACTTGGGTGTTCCCTATTGCTTGCGTTTGGCTTGAACATGTTCAGCGACGTGCCTAGTTTTCTACCAATCGCTATTTATTCCCATATTTATTGTACCGAAATTATTTATGACTTAAGCTGCACATACATATTCACTCATTTTTATCTTTGCACCTTGCACTGGAATTTGCTCTATGTCCTCATAGGATTTTGCAAATAAATGATGTAGATGTAGATGTTTGTACTTGCGCTTTACATGTACTGATTCACTAAACTGAACGTACAAATATACTAGACGTCACAGTAAAACCTGCTTGAGGTGGAAAGATCATTTTAGAAAACTAGACTAGTAGTAATCAAAGATTATGAGAGTGCGTTCGACGCCGTATAAACTTTTATACAGATACCCTAAATGATTTCCCTAGCTGACTTTCAACTTCTAAAACCCAACCTTTTTTCATCACCACCTGGTTTTTACAGAAAGACATATCAGTGACAAAGCCCATGCCATTCTGATTGAACAGGTCCCGGTACAAACTACGTTCAAAATTTGCGTGGCGGCCCCGGTTTTCGTAGACTCACAAGTTTAATAGGATTCAGACCTGAATAGGACTAAAATGTTTACATCAGCCTTCAGATTTCGTGCTAAATATTCTCACATAACTTGTAATGTAAATGCCTCTCGTTGATAGCGGCACTGTCCAAAGTTAAGTGCCATGACTCCAAAAGGAGCCTCTTGTGGTGGTTTGTAACACCGTGTTCGAGGATCTGGGTGGGTGGATGTTGTGATCCGTGGACTCGGCATGCTGTTTAATTGCTGACTCACTATTGCTCGCGTGGCCGGGATCATACTCAGCCCCGTGCGAGCTCCCTATCGGACGCACCCTTCACATAAGGAAGGTCTGCAAACCCCAGTGGCCTCTCCTGTAACTCTCTGGGTTTGGTTTTCTTGCTAAGGTACTTCCTCGACAGACTTTCAGGATAACAATTCGCGATTATTCGTTCTTTGAGTTGAGGACGCGAGAGGAGGGGAGGAAGTTAGCTCTGTTTAGAAGTGTTCTGACCACAGCTTCCTTATTATGTTGCGCTCGATTGGGAGACTTAAAATCCAGATTTTTTGTGTGGGTTGCTTTTCTGTAAACATCAACCTCGGCGGAACCATCACCTAACACCCAACACGTGAATCCAAAAAGGAAATACTCCGCCCTTTGTCAGCGTGGCGCTCTATTGTGAATTCGATGTTTACTTCTCAAACTCATTAATAATTCATTAAGTTAGAACAAAAGACATCACAAGCGTGAAGGAGGTTTGGATACCCGGTCTTAATTAGCATAGATTTTGACGATTTTACTTCTCCGTTTACTCCTTAGTTTTTGCTTCGATTGAGAAGATATATCAAACACTCGAGACAGCATTTCATCGGCTATCCAAACACCTCGAATTTCGTCAAAAATACTCCGCTGCGCGTCGTATTTTCAACTCTCTTCTCGGTGTTTGGATATCCCGATGAAACACTGTCTCTCGTGTTTGATATATTACGTCAATAGAGTTCAGCGCCGCCGGCTATCAACGAGTTTACTTGCCGTTGTATTAAAAATAATTACAATATAGATAGAACCCTGCACGCGCTCTGATTGGTCAAAAAGCCATGTTTTATCAGAGTATAATCCATAGTACTAGCAGTAACCAAAGATTATGAGAGTGCGTTCGACACCGTATAAACTTTTATACAGATACCTTAAATGATTTCCCTAGCTGACACCCAACCTTTTATCATCAACAACCGGGGATTTCAGTGACAAAGTCCATGCCATTCTGATTGAAGAGGTCCCGGTAGAAAGTACGTTGCGGGACGGCCCCAGTTTCCGTAGACTCACAAGTTTAATAATAGGACTCAGTTTAATAGGATTCAGACCTGAATAGGACTAAAATATTCACATTACGATCTTTAAATCAGCCTTCAGATTTCGTGCTAAATATTCTCACATTAACTTGTAATGTTTAAGTGCAAACGCTAATTTGTAAAAGTATATTTTTTACGAACACTATTCTAGGCAGGAAGCTAAAATATAAGTAAATATTTGCAATCGAGTGCTCGTTCATCCTAAACAAACTCCGTGCCGACCATGCGACTGATTCGAGTACTTCCCCTAGCCTGATTAACAAAGTACACAGTATTTACATTTCCGTTCCCTTGTTCAGGTTCACTCTTGTGGATCTTGCCCTCAGAGTACTCTTCCACCTATTCCAAATAATATTCGACCCGATACGACTGACCTTTCCTGTCGCAAATTGGAACTAAATCAACCAATACAATAAAACACAGCCGTAGTCTCCTTCGCAGCCGTTTTTTTGGGATGTCACGCAATGCTCCCGGGAATTACAGCTGTTTCCACGGTTAACATCCCAAAGCCTAGACGATTGTGTTCGTGTACATATAAAATAAACAAGCTCTTCGTGAGCCCGAACGAACGTTTAAATAACATCATACTATTGAATATAATACTACCCAGCCTCAAAATTCCACGGCAAAAGTATCCAACGCTACCTCTGGCTGCGAGAGCACATGGAAAGAAAGTCCAAAGTCTACATGGCCTACTCACGTGCTCACATGTTCGTCACATGTATTATCGCGTGTCTCAGTTACAGCACCAGTTTACTGGCCGTGACCATAGTTATAATAACAAGCAGGCCGACACGTGAAAGTAAACGTGAGACAGACAAAGCACATGGTCGATTGCAATGATATCATTTGCATCTGAAGAATTTGCCCCTGAAGAATTTTTCGGGGGGGGGGGGGGCAAATTTGTAACGAATACACGTCCAAAAATTTCAAGAAGGTCGATTTCGACTGCATTATGAAAGCGTTCTTTGACGAACGCAATCAAGAATTCAATCTCTCTTTTAAAGTGCCTATAAAGTGAAAGGCTTTTCCAAGTAAAGAAGAATGGTGTTTCCCTTTTTGGAATATCCTTTTTCCTTTTAGAGATATTTGTTTTTGTATTATGCAAATAACAAATGCGATGACGTCATCGGTGTTTCCACTTTAGGCTGGTTTTCACAAGCGACCGAGTTAGTCGGAGTCGTAATCAGAAGCTCAGAGCGATACGATCTAGTGAAAATCAAACTGACGGAGTGGGAAGCAGAGCACCCATTCCGGTTATGACTCCGTGACTTACGATCAAGTTGAAATCTGCATCGTAGGAGTCGCAAGTAGAAGCTAAAAAAATAAACCAATCAAAATGCTCAATTCCGGGCCTTGCGAATGCTTGGTTCTTTCACTTCTGTTTCCGGCTCCGACAACCTAGTTTTTTGCTAGATCATAAGCGACGGAGTTGTAAACGGAATAGGAAGAAATTGAAACGTTCTGATACTTCCGACTCCGATTCCGTAGAGCTTATGACTCCGTTTTCGACTTGGTCACGTGACCTGTCGGAGGTTATTTTAAGCTCAATTACTTTTTAACAAGATGACATCACTTAAGCTTTTTAGCTTTTTAATGTTAAGACTAGTAGTTAAAGACTAGTAGTTATATCCGTGCCCGGATTTGCTTAGATTTTTTAAATTAAGAATTCACTTTTATAGGGGGACTGGGCACTAGTACAAAATTCCCTTTATTTTCAAAAGTCCGGGTACAGATGTTTTGCTGCTAACTTTTTTTAGCTATCTAGGTGCATTCAAGATAAATGACTCGTGATCTAAACTGGTGCCATTTTCGCTCAAAGAATTTTTGGAAGGTTTTCGCCGTCAGAAGTCAAGTGATTTTGTAACGCAGCATAGTGACAAGCGCTTCATACTTCATCGACAAATTTAAAAGTGTTCCAGTGTATCAATGCTAATGAAATTGTTAGCATTATCAGGCATACATGGTTAACGCTTTAAATAATCTATGGAGCCGTTTTAAAGATTTTCGAAAACGCGCTCAAAATCAAAAAGTTTATCATTGCGTTAAGTCACTGAACTGGTGCTTCCCCTACAATACTGTAAGGCCTGGCTACCAAGGAAATCATGGCGGACGAATTGTGCTCGTGTCGATTGGTTACAATTTTTATTCTCTTTTGGTCACACTCCTCCGCCTTAACATTTATAAATGAAATTAACTGGCAACACTATTGTGTCTCTCTACAAGATCATTCTGTTTGCACCATAGAAAGCTTTTTACAGCTAACCCAAAGGGTTTGTCGAAGCACGGACTTACTGGAATTCAGTGACTGGAGTTTCACGGACAAAAGCCTGCTGTTACAGGTGTTTCCTATTGACAAAGAAAAAAGAAACTATGTTAGACAAGTAGCTGGTGTGGTGTTTTCAAGCGTTCGTCCTGTACCACTTAACCATAAACCTCACTTGGTGGCAATATCTAGTGAAGTTATAACAAATATTCTGGATTTGAAGGCAACTTCTGTCTTACAGTCACCGACGTTCGTAGAATTTGTTGCTGGAAATAAATTACTGCCATATGCGGTATTATTATCACACAGGTACGGTGGACATCAGGTAAGATTCAAACAAATTATAGCTGTTATTACAGTTGTCTGCTGCCAGATACTTTTTAACTGCAGAAACAGGCCATTGTACAGTTGTCTGCTTAGTGACCTGGCCTCTGAATGGCAGCGAGGCTGGAGTTGACGTTGTTTTGATAAGACCTCTCTGCTTTTCTCATGTAAATTTAACTAGTTAGCTTAAGAACAACTTGATTTGCATAGTAAAAGCAGTGAGGTCTTATCAAAACAATGTCAATTCCAGCCTCACTGCCATTCAGAGGCCCGGTCACTAAGCAGACAACTGTAAAATGGTCTATTCATGCATGCTCATGAGCTAATTTTCATTGTCAGTTAGCGTTAACAGACTATGAATTTATGATTTATGTGATACGTCAACAATTGAGTGGACAATTTGACAAATATTTGTTATTGTAAAAAGCAAGTTGAAGTCAGCTTTTTATGTGCCTCTCGTGTTATCGATGAGCGCATGAAGCACTTGTACTTGAGGCTTTCAGTCACATTTTTTTTCGTCTGTCATGATCATAGCCTGTGAACACAGCAATTGTTTTAGTGGCATGCGTGTGGCACGAAAAGTCAGTGTTTGCACCACAGACCTTTAAATGTGAAAGCTTACATGATTCACACTTTACTATTACATGACTGGTTTGTTCAACGGCGCGCAAGTCATTCCTGTTCATTTAATTTAATTTTTAGTCAAGTATGAATAAAGTTGTTGTTGAATAGTGAAAACAAACACAACCACAAAATAAAAAGAATGTGGTTTGGTTGTGAGCAGCCATTTCTTAGGGGGGAGCATTGCATGACAATCCTTAAAAATGGCTATGGAGGAGACTGATAAAAAACAGACGTCAATTTGTTAAGTTGCCAATTCATACAAACAAGAGAGTCAGAACTAATAAGAATTCTGCATGGTGTGGTTCCACAAATAACACGGGAAGTTTTCTGAGCACCCCAAAGCATTCAAACGTTTTATGGCAGCAGTGCCACAGCTTTGGAACAGTCTTCCTTTAGACATTAGATCTGCTTGCACCATAAGTTTTATTCAGCAAGGCATTTTGTTAGTATGATTACTTTATATTTGGATTTTTTTACAGTTTTTTTACGAATTACTTTCTTATATCCAATTGTTAATAGTATAATAATAAATTATTTATTTTCATCTTTTAATCCATAGTAATTTTAAATAGGGTTATTTCAGTTTGAATTTATTGTAATGTCTGTAATGCGCGTTTGATTATTCTTATAGAAATTGTGCAATACAAGTATTATCAGCTGAGTGTGAATGGTTACATTGTTGTCAAAGACATAATTTTTAAGATCTTGATTTGGTTACACCACATTTGCTATTTTATTGTGCATTGTTTATGAGGAATTTTTATTAGGATCAAAACTGCCGAGTTAAGGCTCTAATGAGATTTAATTTTCGTAAAAGTGACTTTGGGAAATCATAGACGTAAATGCGTAGATGTGTGTCAGTTTCATGTCATGTTGAAATGTTTGAATTAACAAGTATCGAAGTGGAAGTGCTTCCCTTCCAAATCGCATAACAGCTGACCTTGTCTTCATTCAAATAAGTTCTCATACAAGAATCTAAGAAAGTACTGAAAATTCAAGCTCTTTTAATAACCCAGTCAAAGTTCTAATTTATACATAGTCAAAACAATGTTCAAATTACTTTAGACATGCAGGGGGAAGGTAAAGCCATTACACAACATGATGTTTTTGAAAACACCTGTTTGCCAAACATTGCTTATTTTTTTATTTCAGCAAAGGAGCACATCAGTAAAGTCATGCACTTTGTCTTAGTACTTTGTAAATGATCATCATGGTAAATTCATTTTATGCCTTAAGTATTTTTAATTTGTCATATGTTTCAAGGGTGAAAAACATAAATTTGTTCAATCAAACTATAAAATAATATGAATGATATTATTGCTCCAATGCTCCTTGCTGTCTATGATTACATATAAGTTTACTTCAAGAACAGATATGGCTAACTTATGCAAACAATTATTAACTTCATGGATCATAATGAAAGTATACCTAGTTTTTACTTATAATTTTGTATGAGTAACAAATGAAACATAAGACCCCCATATACAGAGTACAAATCTCAACTGACTGCATGAATAATGCCAGAAAAAACACCAGCTTCGTTTAAGCTTATGAAAGGCAGCTCTGTATAAATGTATAACAACTCATCAACTTCACTGTATTTCTGCACCTCTTCTTTGGCATTTTGTACTTGATGTTCAACAAATTATGTGCTGCTCAGAGAGCCATCTACATTTATTTCAACTGATGGAACATATCTGTTGGTTTAGTTACCTGAATCAATGGGCAAAGTACAAATTTGTATTTATTTGATTGCATTTCAAACCCACTGGAAAGAAAACTCTTTGTATACCCTCTTCCCCTTCAGAAATTTACCTCTTTGTAACCCCCCTTAC
>CM042758.1:7454754-7458833 GCA_022496165.2 Catalaphyllia jardinei | reverse complement strand
CTGAAATTCATTTTAAACTATATAACTTACAACATAAGATATACATGTAAATATGTCAGCTTACAGTAGGCCAGTTATAGCTCATGACAACACTCTCATTACAATAGGTCTATGTGCGTGTGTGGGGTAATACTACCAAGGTACTAAAATTTTTGACTGTGAATATATAATTACGCTTTGAGCTGAAGTTCTAAAGTTTGTCTGCAAAATGACAAATCAGCTGTGATGGAGAAAACAAAACTGTGAGCAACTCTCCATTTACAGGAAAGGAGAGAGATGGGAACTACAGCTGAAGGGATCTGGCAAAACTCCTTATTCAAGGTAACAGCACCATACATAATTATATCATATAATAATTAAAAGAGGAATTCTTACTCTTATAATAATGAATCATTGGAGATAGAGCATCCCCCCCTGCCACCAGTGAGTTGAAAAACCTTAACCTTTTTAATGAAGAGTTCATAAAATGCACCAAAAAAAAGAAAAGTCAACTTCCAGTTCACTCTCAAAATGAATGTGCTTAATATAAGTTTCCTGCAATAGTATTGGCAACTGCATGTAGTACAGTTACAAAATTCTGTACAGTATTCATGTGTTAATAGAGCATTTTTGTGTGGTATATTATTATTCAAAAAATAGTGATAGCCCAGTAAAAACCCATGAGCAGAACCTTGGTTGAAACTGGCTACTACTGATAATGAATAAAACTAATAACACTCTATATTAACTCAGATTACTAGTTATAAATATTTAAATGTCTCTTAGTAAATTGTATTTTAACTAGTACATGTGCATTATTTTTTAAAAACACTACTCTTCAATAACTTGGAGACATAACTAGTATATTGCAGAATTGTGTTTTAATACTGTCTATACACAGACATGGGGATGGCCGAGCAGTCTTGAGGTCCTCTGTACGAGAATTCCTGGCCAGTGAAGCCATGTTTCATTTAGGCATACCCACAAGTAGAGCAGCTAGTTTGGTTGTGAGTAATGATCTTGTATGGAGAGACCAATTCTATGATGGACACCCTATGCAAGAAAAAGGTATGTTTTTATTTCATTAATACAATGGCACTAAATTATTGTTTACATATAGTAGTTATAGCGGAGCTCTTGTTTGGTGTGCTAGCAGAGCCCCATACCTTAGAAAATCTAGGTAACCCATCTAAAATCTTGCTTGTGATGTGATTGTCCCTTCCATCCCTCTCTCTGCCCATGCACCAAGCCCCACTCCTTGAAAAAAAATAGAGTAGCACCATTGCCATAGGTACATGAACATCTTTGATATTAGACATCCATGGTATGGTCAATTTGAAGTTGACCAGTGACCAAAGTGCTAGTTTTGATTGGATCGTGGGCTCATGTCAGGTTAAATTGTTGTAGTCAGGGCCAGGTTGTTTGAAAGCCAGTAACACTAACCCAGGATTAAAGGCTACCGCATACTAGCCGATTTTTTTGTTGGCTGACAAAAAATCTTCACTTGTTGGCTAGTGTGCGGTGAACTCAGACAAGTCTGTGCCAAAATCGGGGCTTGTTGGGCGATATCTGATAGTGCTAGATCTCAAAACGTCTTATTGGGCCTTGTCGGCTAGTGTGCGGTGGACCAAGACAATTTGTAGGGGCTCGTGCGTAGCTCAACCAATGAGGAATTGTCACAAGAGTCACGTGAACAAGCATCTTTTCCAACATGGCAGAGATTGACTTGGCCCCAAGCCTAAACTTGGCTAGTTGCGACAAAAAATCGGCTAGTGTGTGGCAAGCTGCTGTCCCGACAAATTTTAACCTGATTTGACCCTGACAAAAAATCTGCAGTGCTGCGACAAAAAATCCGCTAGTGTGCGGTGGCTTTAAAAGTTAACTGAACTATAAATTTTTCTTGTATACAAAATAATTTTTTTCACCATTTTTGAGGGCCAAACATTAGAAACAGAAAACCACACTGCAAAGTTACAAAAATCAAATCCAAGTTGTTGCTTATCCTGAGTTAGCTTAATCAGGCTTTGAAGAACCCAGCCCAGGAGCTCTACTTTTAGGCTTGGCTAAATCTATTTAGTATATACCACACAAGCGAATAGTACTTTTGGTGCACGCTGATTGGCTAGCATTGAGGTGATTAGCCAAGTGCTATTCACCTCCGAGCAGATGAACAAAAACAAAATGGCTTTTGTCGGAAAATTTGTTGGTCACAAATAAAGTTACTCTTTGGTCCGCTAGTTATTCAGCTTGTGTGGTATATACTAAAACAATTATTCACCTCAGTGTTGGTGAAAGTGGTGGATATTTACCTCCACTTTGATGAATTATTGTTAAATTTTAATGGTTGTCATGTTAATACTCATTTATTCCAGCTGCAGTTGTTCTACGTTTAGCAAAATCATGGTTTAGGATTGGCTCTCTTGAAATCTTAGCACATGATGGAGAACAAAGCCTTCTAAGGTTTGTCATGTTTTTTTTATTTGTCTTTTTTAAACCTCCAGCACTGCTACATATATGTCCCTGTTCATTAGTGATAAGTGTTATAATTCTACAGTCCACAAGCTTGACAGTGACTCTTGTAGAATTTCGATAACTAAAAATCAGCAGGAGAGAAAGGCTGTCTGAAGGAATCAGATGACACAATAGCCAACTGTAACACAAATGTCACGCAAATTTAAAGTCATGCATTTACAGTATGAAATATCACTATTATTTGTTTTCTATCGAGCCATCAAATGAGGTGTGGACCAATAATTTTACTAACACAAATAACAAGTATAGAAACAATTCTGTTAGGTTGTTGACCAATATTACAGTTTACATGTTTTCCTCTTTCTATTTTTTAATTTTGAATGGTTGTTTTATTTTCTAAAGAAAAGTGGTGGATTTTGTCATTGAGCAGTACTTTCATGATTTAGCAAAAAATGCCAAGAAGTACCTGGTAAGAATTGACTAAAAGCTATTGTAGACAATGAACTGAAGTATTTTGACTAAGAATGCAACAACAGTGCAGGGAGAGAGACATTACAAACAACGGCTTATCACTGTTCATTAAAAAATGCCAAGTGCCTAATTTATAGGGCCATTTGTATGAGAAAAACAAGCCATGGATTGTATATAAGATGTGCACTCAGGACCATTTATATAAGACCTGAAGTGCTTAATGTATGAATGGTTCCTGGCTTATGCCTCGCTTTTACGTTGATTGTCATGTAGCAGTTGTGGAATTGCGTGGGCTTTTGCATGAGTGTGGGAAACGCTTGTGCAGCCGGCCGTGGTTTATGTTATCCATGGCTTGTATAAGACACAAACTGGTTAAAATGTACCGTTTATATGGTAAGTTCACGTCCTATTATTAGCTGCGGATTGTGAAAGCTGCGGCGTATTTTCTTTGTATTAATAGCCCTAGAAGTGTATAAGAGAGTGAGATAACTTTACTCGTTACTGTACTTTTACTGTACTATTACTGTACTCTTGTTACTGTACTTTTTGTCCATGTCACAACGTTTCTATTTTATTCTTTCCCAAGAAAGCAGAATTTTACACAAAGAAAGAGGTTTTCTGTTTCAATATTTCATGGGAAGCGTTTTTATGTTTGTAAAAGCATAGCTTGCTAAAGAACAGTCAGTGCTGAATTTGAAAAGACAGGTTTTTGATGGTGAACATGGGTTGATCATAGCTCAGTAACACTTGCTTTATCAAGTTCATGTAACAAACTGAAAGAGCAGCAAGCACCATTCCAAATGAGAAATCTTGCATGGGAATTTTATAATATTTAGATTTAGGCCGGCCTAAAAGCATAGCTCCTTGGCCGGATTGTTCAGTGCCCGATTGAGCTAACCCAGGAAAAGATTTTGATTTGAGTTTTGTAACTTTGCGGTGTGGTTTTCTTTTTATTATTTGGCTTTCTGTTATGAGTTTTATAATCACCATATACACAAAACAAAGCAGCAAAAAAATTTGTATAGGTGAAAAAGTTATAATTCGCATAATTTTTAATCCTGGACTAGCGTTAACCGGCTTCCGAACAATCCTGCCATGATTTCAACAAGTTAACCTGATATGAGCCCGCGATACAATCGAAAACCAGCACTTGGTCA
>CM042758.1:7442254-7449754 GCA_022496165.2 Catalaphyllia jardinei | reverse complement strand
TCTGCCGGGTAAACCATCTCTGACTATCGTTTCACCTCGCGATCTGTGTCGTTTCCTTGTGTTTAAGGATCGAGGTGGCAAAACTCAGGTGTATCGAAATGGTTGTGCCTTTTTAGGGCAACGTGGTACTTATTCATGGGGATGCCCCGTGAGACTTTCATACAAGACTGTTGATTCTTACATTGGAAAACTTCGCTCTATCTTCCACGCAATTGGTTGCGATGGCAAATAGGACAGACGTTCGAGTTTAGGGAATCCGGCGGCGGATAAGTCGGTTAAGGACTATCTTCGTCTGATAACGGCAGAGCAGTTGCAGGCTAGGATTACACCTAAACAGGCAACTCAGTTTTTTGTTCATAAGTTAACTCAGCTGTCTTTTCATCTCGACCAGAAACTAGCCTCAGAGGGGATTTGTCTCCAACACAGCGTTTCATTGTGGCCCGAGATGAAGCTTTTTTCAAATGTGTTTTCTTTAGCGGTGACCGCCCAGGAGATTTAGATGATGGATTCCTTTTCAATCATGTCTGGGGAAAGACTTTGAGAGACGGTGATGAAAATTTTTTTGGTATCAGAAGAAATCCTCAATAGACCCTTCTCCAAAATGGCGGCCGAAAATTCAAATACGTCAAAATTAAAAACGTATCCCAGCACTAGAAAGAACACCTTTACTTTAGTAACCCTGCAAAGTTTCAGCATTTCAGGTGTAATATCAGCTGAGAAAATGTTAGTTGAAAATTGAAAAATTTACAGACGTTTGTTTGACTGGGGGTATGCATTATACCCCCAGTCATACAAACGTCTCTAAATTTTTCAATTTTCAACTAACATTTTCTCAGCTGATATTACACCTGAAATGCTGAAACTTTGCAGGGTTACTAAAGTAAAGGTGTTCTTACTAGTGCTGGTGTGCGTTTTCAATTTCAGTTAATTTTAATTTATTAGAATTTTCGGCCGCCATTTTGGAGAAGGGTCTATTGGCGATCTGCCCGATTAAGGGGATTGAGCAGTACATAGTAGTGGCCTGAGACCTTAAAATTGACCTCACAACCGGCTATCTTTTCCGCCCTACTCACCCTCAGGGAGGCATTGTGGATTCCCCCTTTTCTTCAGCAACCGCCGAAGCCCGTCTTAAGTCGTACTTGAAGGAGATGAGAGCCGATGATGGGTAGACGCTTCATGGCTTTCGCTCGGGGTGCGCTATTAGATTGGCGTTAACTGGTGCAGACTTATCGGAGATTATGGTTCATGTAGGATTTTTCTCGTCGACATACTGCACTTTATTATCTCCGGTTAGCCAAGGTCCTGAACCCCTCTGGTGCCTCAGGAAGGCTGGCGGCAACTGATTTAACGGAAGTTATAAATCCATGGCAGGATGTTAACCAGCTAAAACGCTTTATTTGTGCGTTTCCTGTAAATCATTCTGACAAGCGTAATCTGTCAACTCGAAGGACAATATTAACTCTTTTAGTTTAGTTTGGGTTTAGTTATGGTGTTGGGAGTTAAGATTTGGAGAAATGAGATATGGGATTAAAGGAATGTTGCAGTTGTGGGGTGTATGCTTATTGGCTGAGTGTAAGGTTAAACGTAGGTGGCGTGGATCAATAATTTCCCCCATATCTTATATTAACTGAGCATGAAATAGGAGTGTTGTAGAATAGAATACTATTCACAATGCTCTTAATGAAATGCGATAATAAGATAAGTTATTATAATGCTTAATTAGCACCAGGCCTGCTTATGCACGCTGATTACGTACCCAGGATGGCATAAATGGGATGGAAAACACTCGTTTCTTGCTCAGTTTCCTTCCATCGGACAACCAGAGTAAAGGACGCCCCCCACCCGGCCCTGACAAGTCGTGCGGTTCAGTCGCTCTTATAGTTATGTTACAGCTCTTCACCTAGCCCGCTGGATCAGTAATTTCCCCCATACCTTAGGAGTGTTGTAGAATAGAATACTAAATCAAGCTAAATTTCTACAACTTGCTAAATACATGTACTGTACAAGCCAAGCTTCCAAACATTGAACTTGTACGGCCCAACTTCAAGCTGTATGGATATGATATCATCTCTGTTGTCTTGCTTGGATCCTATTCATGAATGCAAGAGCAGCAAGTGTTATTTTCAACCTTGATCTGTCACTGTCTGACCATGAATGCCTTCTTAAATCCAATTGGAGACTACTGGCATTTCTTTTTCTATAAGAAAACCATCCTCCATTATTACCGGTACATAATGTTCACTTCAATCGTATGCTGCCAAAGGTGCCAAAAAAAACAGTATGCATGATTAGGTATTTACCCCCTAACATCTGGTAATGTCAGGTCTGTGACTTGATAAGTTGTAGGAACTCAGAGCAGTGGATAGAGCTTCTGATTAATCGAGAAATGCACAAATATATAGTTCTTGACTACACCTCAGTCAGTATAAAATAAACCTTTAAATAAGTTGGTGGCTCTGTTTTCCTCAGGCGTTTTACTCTAGAGTGGTGTCAATGACCTCAGAGTTGATCTCCAAGTGGCAGTCTGTTGGATTTACTCATGGTGAATTGTCGATTGTTGTTGTTTCATACCTTGAACATTGTTCGTTTGTTAGTTCCGTTACTGCTATTTCGTTTACAGCTTAAATATAATTATGTTATGTTACTACTTCTAGGTGTTTGTAACACAGATAATTTCAGCCTCTTGTCAATCACAATAGACTATGGCCCTTTTGGATTCATGGACGGCTATGATCCTGGTAACATAGTTTGTTACAATATAAGTTATATACATGTAATCCCCAGGGAGGTATGACAGCCTCATGGTTACTGCATTCGTCTCTGGATTTAAGCCCTAGCTGGGGACTTTGTGTTTTGTTCTTGGGCAAGACACTCAGTGCCTCTCCCCACCCAGGTGTATAAATGGGTACTGGCAAACTTAATGCTGGAGGGTAGCTGCGTCCCAACCAGGGTGGAGTAGAAATACTCGTTGCTTCATGAGCACTACAGAAACTGGGATAAGCTCTAGTCTGATGGGCCACTTGGCTCATATGCGGATTTAACATGTAATCCTCATCAGAGTGTATAGGATACAGGAAGCATGACATGAGCCCACTCCACATGCTCTGAATCAATCCAGCTTCCTTCTGTACAAGCCAGACCTGTACTGACCCCTAGTGAGGAGAATCAAAGGCTTGCAGCTATCAGTTAAACATATCAACTCAACAGTCAATGAAAATGTGTTGTAGAACACAACACAGTTAATCGGCCATCAGAAATGAGTAGCAGTAACGAAACACTCTACTTTACCTTGTTTATGTCAATACTGACTGACATCTTTTTTATCTGTTTACTCTCAGACTTTGTTCCAAACACATCTGATGAGGAAGGGAGATACAGTTTTAAAAATCAGCCTAATGCTGGCTTTTTTAACTTGGAAAAATTGCTCCAAGCCTTGAGGCCATTACTCGAGGATTATAGCGAGTAAGCTGATGATTGAACATATTCAAAGAAGAAAGCTTATTTGTTGGCATTGTTGATCAGAGGTGTACTGTTTTGTTGCAGAGCAGAGAAAATCCTGTTAAATTACGCAGATGTGTTCAATGAAAGGTGAGGTTTGTTGTATTTCAGCACAGTGGAGAGTAACAAAACATTTGCTTTTTTCAAGTAAACCACAAGGAACAAGCTTTTAATAAACCACCAAACAAGAAAACAGCAGAGTTGTGTAGAATGGTTCTCATGATTTTCACGGCTCAGTTGTACCGTGAGAAGCAGATGTTTCCATTATGTGGTTACCTCACCACCCGTCAGTAAACATGTCTGTGTTTTGAGCCTGTGGTATAGCTTACAATCTGTCAGTTTGACTATCGAGGTATTCTGAGAAAAACACGTCGACACTAGACCTATCAGGTAAATAAAGCTACTTAACAAATTGTGGAATCATTAATTTTTATGAGCAATTTTCCAGGCCGCTAGTGAGCCTAGTGCTCTATTTTAACACTGTGATTTTCAGCGTTGACCATAAAAATTATTATTTGCTCGATTGTGATTGGTTTTAAAAACTCCTTTTTTCCAAATTCACTTGCCAGGTTGTTATCAGACAGTTTGTTATCGGACAGTTTGCTATTGGACAGTTCAATAAGCCAGTCACATTCAAATTTGTGGTTTAAATCAACCAATCACATTCAAAGTTGTAGTTACATGCGCGCCTTCGCTTGCTTTTGTGTTGCTGCACAGGCGGCCCAGACGTTGTTTGTGATTTACATACGTGACGGTCTTGCGTTACGTTTGGAGCCATTAAAGAGAATGGAAAGCAAACCTGGAAATGTTTAAATCGTCAAAATGGCTTTAGCACGACTTTAGAACGACTCAGCTGCCACAAAGACTTCAAAATAACACAAGCACAGACTAAGGTAAGCCTCTTTTATTTAAATCCTTTACTACAAGTTGAATTAGAGCGATTTTCGAGCAATTTTCATACATTCTCTTTAATGGCTCAAAACGTAACGCAAGACTGTCACTTGTGTAAATCACAAACAACGTCTGAGCCGCCTGTGGTCCAGCCTTGACTTCGTCCCCCAAAAATGACGAAATATGCCAAATAGACAACAGAAATCAGGCAAGGTGAGTTCATTTACTTAATTTCATTCCAAAAAAGTAACATTTTATTTCATTGCGCGAATATTTATATTCCATACAATGCCTTGTAGAGCGCTCAAATTCTCAACGGCCCAATGTGTAACACAACACCGCGCACTTAAGTCAGTCCCGTCCCACTCGATACGCGTACGTAAATCATTAACATTTGATTGATTCCTCAAATCGTGAGTTTGGGACGCCTGTGGTTCCTGGAGGGAGGCGCGGTGGCCTTTGTAAGTATTTTATTACACATCTTCCCTTTCTTTCATAACTTGGCTATTCTTTTCTCAGAAATTGTAACTTTTGTGGTTAATTGGTAGTAAGACTTGAGTATAGGTTTTTGTCGAGGGTAGAGGGTCGAGGGTCCAGGTAATATTACAAAAAGTTAAAATCATATCCTATATTAATTTAATATATAACGCTAATCGCGGGGTTCGTTTCTCGCCTTGCGCTTGTTATGTGAACGGCAAGCGTTTGAAGTCATTTTTCTCTTTCGTCTTTGTTTCTAACACTATGGAAAAGAGAGTAGAGCGTTTAGGGTACGACATTACCTTCAATGCGCCTGTGGATAGCCTGCTCTATGCTGTCAGCAGGCTCGCTTGTTTGGGTAGGGTATCGCGGTATCGTAGGGTATCGCGGCATCGTAGGGTATCGCGGTCAAAGGCGAGGAAAAGTGAGCATGCACGCGAGCTATTGAATTTTGAATTCCGCCCCTCACGAGGTGTCAAGTCGGCATTTCACATGTGTCAGATAATTATCCGATAGGAGCGAAGCGAAATGTAAGTAAACACGACACGTGGAGATTTTTGCGGAGGATGGCTCTTCTTGGATGGCGCGACGAGTCCCGGGGGGTGGGGGTGGGGCACTCCCTTATTTGGGTTATACGGGGACGTGCCGCTGGATAGGGTATGGTTTTTTGGCCTCACTGTCCTAAACAGGGTATACAATTTGAATGTTGTGCCGCGTAGCACTATGAACACAAATGATGTAACAGAGAATTAACTCTGAAGTGTAAATTTTAGTGCCAATTTAACCCATGAATAACCCACTGGGCGTTAGCCCTAGTAAAGGGAATCAGGGAACCACACGAGGTAAAGAAAAAATCTTTTGACCTCGGTGGGAATCGAACCCACGACCTCCGGAATAGATCTACCGTTACTCTGCCGACTGAGCTACGAGGTCGGACAGAGAAAGTCGGGGTTGATTTGATGGTGAATCGCGGCGAAGAGAAAGTAAGGGTACATATGAATGTTGTGCCGCGTAGCACTATGAACACAAATGATGTAACAGAGAATTAACTCTGAAGTGTAAATTTGAGTGCTAATTTAAGAGAGAGAGAGTGTGCATTTTATCACTATACAATTTGACTTGCTTTTGGCATAAACAAGTTTAAAACCTGTCCTAAACAGGGTATGGTATTACGAGATAATTTGGTTTTATCAACTGAGTTGATAATGTGAATTAGCCACCGTAAAGAGATTCAGAAGCTGACGTTTCGAGCGCTAGCCCTTCGTCGGAGCGAATCGAGGAATTGTGGGTTGTGTGTGGTTTATATACAGAAGTATGGAGCTACGCTATTGGTTGGTGCCTGGCAACGTGAAAAACAGAATAAATTAGTTAAATGAAAAACGTTCGTTGATACCGTGAGGATTAAGAGTGCCGATTTGAAAAATAAATTTTTGTTCTAGAGTTTTGCGGCTTTCTGTGCTTCCTTGATGTAGGGAGAGGCCGCAGACTGTCATATGTTGCGTAGAATGATTCGGCAGATTAAAGTGTCTAGCGACTGGTTTAGATGCGTTTTTGTCGTCTTTCTCTACGTCACGAAGATGTTCCCGAAATCGGTCGCCTAGTCGTCTACCTGTTTCGCCGATATATAACTTTTTGCAAAGGGTGCAAGTTATATAGTAGATGACATTGGCTGAGGTACAGGTAAAATGATCAGTGATCTTAATAGATCGCTTGGGTCCCGACAATTTTTCAACGTTGCAAATGAAAGGACAAGTTTTGCATCGTGCGCGTGCACATTTAAAAGTACCGGGTTGTTCACTCGTTTGAAAAGCACTTCGGACTAAAAAGTTACCTATGTTTTTGTCGCGTTTGAATGAAATTAATGGCGGTTGCGAAAAGATTCTGCCAGTATCGGGATCATTTTGAAGTAATTTAAAGTTTTTTAGAATGATGGATTTAACTGCGTGGTTGTGAGGGTGAAATGTGAGAGTGAATGGAATTCTATTGTTATTCTCCTTCTGAGACGTTTGTAGTGCTGACTGCCGATCAATTTGTTGGGCGCGATGATGGCCTGCTTCAACAACAGAGGCAGGATAGCCACGTTTGTCGAAAAACTCGCACATTTCTTCTGATTTTAAAGAAAAATCAGAGTCTACACTACAAAGGCGACGAAGTCTAAGAAACTGAGAATAAGGAATGGAATTCTTGACATGTGATGGATGTGAAGATGAATACAACAAATAACTATGAGAATCTGTGGGTTTGTAGTGCACACTGGTGCATAAACCGTTGCCTTCGACAAAAACCTTAATATCTAGAAATGCTAAAGAAGTGTCGGAAATTTCCCAGGTATATTTAAGAGCCGGATGAAACGAATTAACAGCAGTTATAAATTGATTGAGTTCCTCTCTGGTAGAGGAAGTGGCGCCGACACAGTCGTCAATGTAGCGACGGTAGAGGTCAGGTTTGGGGCCGTTGTATTGATTGAAAAATTGGTGTTCAATGTAGCCTACGAAAAGATTGGCGTAGCTGGGTCCCATTTTGGTACCCATGGCCACACCATTGATTTGTTTATAATAACTGTCGGCGAATGAAAAACAGTTTAGTGTTAAAACTAGTTCAGCCAAGCGGAGCAGTGTTTCCGAGCTTGGTTCC
>CM042758.1:7427697-7437254 GCA_022496165.2 Catalaphyllia jardinei | reverse complement strand
GGTGGCTAATTCACATTATCAACTCAGTTGATAAAACCAAATTATCTTGTAATACTCCCACCGACGCAGCACCACAGTTTCTTTAGAAACTTACCCCCTTTATGGTATTACGAGCCGAGAGACTTTAACCCAGACTTTGGGCAGTCTCTTTCTTTTTTAGCCTGCGACGCGGAGCTTGCGAGAAGTTGAAAAAACATGTGATCGGGCGGCCGTCAAGCGACGCATTTCTTTAGTTGCATAATGTCAACTGAGTAAAGCGACTGTTAACCGGACATTACAGTGTCATCAATCAACATCAGATAAAATTGACCTCAAAAATATAAGTTCCACTTATTCATTATACAGTAATTGAAGAAATCATTCCTATTTTATTTGCTATTAAAAAAACACCTTTCTATAGATGCAATGACGACATCTTGCTATGCTAATTGAGAGCTTAATGCTTGATGGCTTTTTGTTTAGTTCAAGTGTAGAGACGCAACAACTCAGCTGAAAACTGAGTTTCAGACACATCGAACATGATTTCTCTGATTTGAATGACTTGTTAAACAGTTTAAATTCCTGCAAAACCAGAGAGTGTGCATTTTATCACTTGTCCTAAACAGGGTCTTGAAATGGAGGCTGTTGTCCTACACAGGGTAGGGTTTTTAGCGTATTTTTGTCCTAAACAGGGTCAGGATTTGAAACCCTCGGCGGCACCCCTATACCCAAACTTCGGTCAAGTACCCCCCTCCCCCTCCCCCGGGCGATGAGTAGACTTTTGACTCATTTGGGGACAAATAGAAACCACGTACAACAATTTCCATTCTTGTACTATAACGCCTAGCATTTTAGAAACAACGAATAATGAAAGCAAAAGAAACATGCGAAAACCAATTTGATAACAAGTAAGAATTTCTTTTGTAATTGTTATGAATTTTGGCAGAAAATTCCAGTAAAAATCGCTGCCAATTGACACAACAAACTTACCTTTGTCGTTCGAGAGTTTGCTATAAGCTGAATACTCACACTGGTGAACTCAAACTGGTGGCTCTTCAGGAAGTCGAAGATCACCTTCTTCAGGCCCTAGGATTTAATTCCCAAAGCCTTTGCGCCGAGGCATAGATGCAATCGCCGTCACCGGGCGGATTGAAGGCAATGTCCTACCCTAAACGCTCTATTCTATTCTCCATAGGGTTAGAAACAAAGAAGAAAGAGAAGAATGACTTCAAACGCTTACATAACATGCGCAAGGCGAGAAACGAAGCGCGCGATTAGTGTTATATATTAATTTAATTTAGCATAGGATATTAACTATTTTTAAAGATTACCTAGACCCTGGATCCTGGACCCTCGACCCTGGACCCTCGATATTCTACCCTCGACTCTCGACCCTCGACAAAAACCTACACTCCGTCCAATTCGGCCTGTAATCATACTCGTGATAAGCAAATCGGACTCCCGCTGCGCGGTCGTCCGATTTTGTCATCACTCTTATGATAACAGACCGAATTGGACTCCGCTCAGTCCTATAACCATTACGTACTCTGTATCTATCATGTGGCAATAAGCACTTGCTTGGTGATTTCAGGTTGTTCGATATTTTTCGTAACAAGCTTGGTTTACTGAATAAACAGAAAGACGATGAAATGCTTATAAACTCTCTACTTTGGGTAAGGGCTTACTAGATGTTTTCTTAGTAACAATGCTATTAACTGGGTTCTTTGCATCGATACCTTTTCTAATAGACCTTTGTAATAAAAGACCAAGACTTTCAATACACTACGTTCGATTATGAAGAAAAATAGCACAGATAGTGCGGGTATTTGGCAAATAAAATGATCACTGAATCGACGCTCGCTGAATCGCATCAACAAGAGCAAAATAAAATGCTTAGTGATGAAGTGAGAAATGGAGCGGGTGATTGTACACCGAGAAAATATGGCATGGCTGAAAACACTGCTTCTAGTATTGCAATCGGTGAGACATTCTCCTAAACATTTTTTGGAATCCGACTTATAATTTTTCTTCACTCAATTTTCGGTGGCCTCTGTCCACTTTCATTAGAGTTGCAAAAGTTCGTTATTGCACGCGCCACAGCCCCGCACTTGTTGTCATTTTACCTAACAAATAAAGAAGCCTAAGCCATGTATTACACTGTGATAAAACACGACGGGCGACGAGCCACAGGCGAGTGTTTTCTACTTTTCTCGAGTGTTTGAGTGTTCTCAAATGCCCGTTGTAAAACACGCGCTAGAATCCAGAGTTGTTTACATTTGGTGGTCCTCCAGTTCGCAAAGTCAGGTGATATGACGTCACGATTGAAATGGGTCTGTAAACGCCTTAGGCTTCTTCATTTGCTTCATGACGTAAATTTTACGCGCGGCAAACAACAACACGCGCTTTTGCTATGGATTATACTCTGGTAAAACATGGCTTTTTGACCAATCAGAGCGCGCGCAGGGTTCTATCTATATTGTAATTATTTTTAATACAACGGCAAGTAAACTCGTTGATAACGGCGCTGAACTCTATTGACGGTAACATCCAATTCACAATAGAGCGCCACACTGACAAAGGGCGGAGTATTTCCATTTTGGATTCACGTGTTGAGTGTTGGGTGGTGGTTCCGTCGAGGTTGATGTTTACAGAAAAACAACCCACAATCGAGCGCAACATAATAAGGAAGCTGTGGTCAGAACACTTCTAAACAGAGCTAACTTCCTCCCCTCCTCTCGCGTCCTCAACTCAAAGAACGAGTAATCGCGAATTGTTATCCTGATAGTCTGTCGAGGAAGTACCTTAGCAAGAAACCCAAACCCAGAAAGTCACAGGAGAGGCCACTGGGGTTTGCAGTCCTTCCTTATGTGAAGGGTGCGTCCGATAGGGAGCTCGCGCGGGGCTGAGTATGATCCCGGCCACGCGAGCAATAGTGAGTCAGCAATTAAACAGCATGCCGAGTCCACGGATCACAACATCCACCCACTCAGATCCTCGAACACGGTGTTACAAACCACCACAAGAGACTCCTTTTGGCGTCATGGCACTTAACTTTGGACAGTGCCGCTATCAACGAGAGGAAACCGCTCCCTCGCTTTTATTTGCTGTTGATTTAAAAATCAACAATAGACATAAAACGACAGCAAGCCCGGAGTCGTAGCGCGAGCAATAACGAACTTTTTTGATGGAATTTGTGAATTCAAATTTCGTTGCAAGTCGCAACTTTGAGAACAGGAGTGTAGTAAAGGTATCCTTTTTATGCGTCCATCAACTGCCTTTTTATCTGAAAATCTGCACGTAAACACATTTTCTTGAATTGGCGTTTTCGAATTCAAAGAAGCGTCAAGCTGTATCAAATATCGCCCAGACATCAAACTGTGAACGCTGTAGTGTTAAAAATATAGATAAAAGAAGGGTAGCAAGATAATGCCAAAAAACTTCTGCTGTTTGGTCGGAGCTTAACTAAGACCAGGTTATACTAGAGGAGATTTTTCTGAATTCGTTAATGTTTCCACAGATCAGTCACCAATAATAGTCTTCGGATTCGTTGGTTTTTACACGGAAAGGATATTCGGATTCCTGACCGTTTACACACGGCGACAACTCCGGGAACATTCATGATGAAATGGTTAACAAGCTGTTTGTTGCCTCGACAACGAGAAACAAAATGCGGCCAAAAAAGGCTAGGGTTAGGTTGAGACAGTCTGAAGTTTTCTTTCCACTCGCTTGCCACGCTATTGTTGCCTATCATGTTGTCCAACCAGGCATTTGTCCTGTTCTTATCCAGAATCGCCCAGGTTTTCGATCGTGCCATCGTCATCTCCGATAAAAAGTGTGGAGGAAGTCAACATTGTTTGTGTCGATAATTTCGGTTTCTTAGGAGCTAGTATTACCCATTGGAAAAGATTGCTTGGGCCTTTAACAGAATGAATCCACCAACGACCGCCATCAATCACCATCGCAATCAATGTGACTACGACTGTGACTACATCACTCAATCCGCCATTTTCGTTCTACCGCAAACTCAAAAGTTCGCTGGCGGAAAAATATCAGGATTCGAGAGAAAATCGTTTACACGACAAACTATTCGGATTCAAAAGTTTCCTTATTCAAAGTCCCCACTTTAAATTCCGGATTCAAAGTCTTCAGACATGACCAAACCGGGGAGTTTTTATTTCGGATTTCGCGTCCACTTGTGCGTAAACGGCAAAACCAATCCAGTACTGAAACGTTCCGGATTTGTCACGAATCTGAAACAATTTCCTCTAGTGTAAACCTACAGTGTAGTCTGAATTGATTGCTCCTTCAGATATACTATGAACGCATTGATGAACAACAGTTCTGATAAAGTTAGTTTTTAACTTTTTCTGTTGTTGTATTACCGTTTAAATTTCTTTTCTCACGTAAACGATTCCTTCTTTTTTTCCAGATCATGTCAGTTACTCGTGCAGATTTTACGATGTCATTCCGGGAGCTAAGTGACATTTCCCTACATGATATAGTAGCACACCGATTTCCTAATGGATCGTGGGCGCTAAAGAAACTACAGACTCACGAAAACTGGGGAGACTGGGTATCGCGTTACGCTGACAGAATTCAGTGGTAAGTGAAATGAGTTGTTTCTTGAGATGTTATTTTCATCCTCACATAAAGCGTTTATGATGTGAATTAGCGAAAACAGAATGAAGTAATTTATTTTTTTGGCCTCGCTCTGTATTACTCTTAACCCTGTGTGAATCGGTATTGAAGTTCTATTCACCCCCCAACCCCTATCGAACAAGAAACCTGACGTAGAGACCAAACACTCGAGTGTGCTAATCAGCGAAGCTACTTCTGTCCCTTACTTAGCATTTATAGTAAACAAACATGAAGTTATTCAATCATTTCATTCCCTCTCAAACCCCGACACGATTATAGAGAAAAGATTCTGTTGCCCCTCTCCCAGAATGCCATCATGATATTCAACGCACAAGAATATTGAATATTGCGTTACTCGGCTGTCACAGTGACGCAATCAGTTTTAAATGCCTCAAACTCTTTTAATTGGATTGTAAAGTCCTTATTTTATTGTTTGTCTTTGTTAGGAATAGTGATGGGGATACGGACCAGGCAAGAAAACAACGAATGCAAGGTAATGTACAAAAAGCCTGATTGGAGAAGAAGCTGGATGAATATTCGTTGTTCGTTGCGTGAAATGATTTGAAGTATTGGAACTCCTCCTGGATCGTATTCACGTCCATCACAGGTCCCTCCTCAACACTATGCCATGTAATGTTTCTGCGTAAAGAGACAGCCGTATTAATAGCTAACTTTTTGTCATTTTAGAAGTGAATCCTCGTTATGTATTACGTAACTGGATGGCTCAGTCAGTGATACAGAAGGCCGAAAGAAACGATTTTTCAGAGGTTGGAAATTTCTTTCGCTCACTTAGTCTCACTTCATGTTGTTGTTTGAGTTGTGTTGGGTCAACTTTAGCACAGAAGTGTAGAACTGTAAATCTAACTTAGTTTGTGCGCACGTATGTTAGCAGAGGCAGTGGACCACAAGAATTCACTGCCTTTGGACATGTGAGATTTTCTCTTGACGAGGGTTAAGAAAGGAACCTAGAGAAACAACACATGTGAAGTGCCATTTCACTGCACACGCATGGAACTTGTTGTTTAGCACCGTTCCCATTCACATTCGTTTTTTTACGTTTCCTTTTAGTCTCGGCAATACAAATAATTATATCAAAGGTAAAAAAAATATTAGTTGTGTTTTAGTCCAAGCTCCATGTGGCAGTTTAGGTACTTTGGGCGTTGAATAATAGTAGTTTTCGTTCAAATCCAATTGTATATCCCTTTACTGACTGTCGTGTGTTTACTTTCTCATTTTCTTCTTATTCCAGGTTCGGCAGTTACTTGAAATCCTGAAAAGACCATTTACTAGACAAGTATGTTTACACGTATTCTAAGAAGTAATACATAACTAGTAGTAATCAAAGATTATGAGAGTACGTTCGACACCGTATAAACTTTTATACAGATACCTTAAATGGGTTACCTAGCTGACTTTCAACCTCTAAAAACCAACCTTTTTTCATCAACAACCGGCGTTTTACAGAAAGACATTTCAGTGACAAAATCCATGCCATACACCTTTATCACACGGTGGCCATTTTGAGTCCCAGGAGAACAAAAAGCTTTGTTTTTCCCGTCCAGCCGCGCACTGGATGAGAGGTAAGACGGGCAAAATCTTTTGTTTCAGCATTGCGTGATAAAGTTCAATTCTGATTGAAGAGGTCCCATTACAAACTACGTTGCGTGACGGCGCCAGTTCAGTAGACTCACAGCCTTCAGATTTCTTGCTAAATAATCTCACATTAACTTGTAATTTTTATGCGCAAAAGCTAATTTGTAGAAGTAAAGTATATTTTTTACGAACATTTTTCTAAGCGGGAAGCTCAAATAAAGTAAACATTTGCAATCGAGTGCTCGTTCATCATAAACAAACTCCGTGCGACTGAATAGAGTACTTCTCCTGGCCTGATTAACAAAGTACAGAGTATTTACATTTCCGTTCCCTGGTTCAGGTTCACTCTTATGGATCTTGCCCTCAGAGTACTCTTCCACCGATTCCAAATAATATTCGACCCGATACGACTGACCTTTTCTGTCGCAAATTAGAACTAAATCAACAAATGCAATCAAATACAGCCCGGGAATTACAGCTGTCTCCACAGTTTGAAACAACAACTGGAAATAAGAAGCTTTATTACCAAAACCTAGGCAATCGTGTTCGTTAACATATAAAATAAACAAGCTCCTCGTGAGCCCAAACGAACGTTTAAATATCATCATACTATTGAATATAATACTACTCTGGTCTCAGCCTCAAAATTCCACGGCATAAAGTGTCCAACGCTACCTCTGAGATCGAGAGCACATGGAAAGAAAGTCCAAAGTCTACATGGCTTGCTCACGTGCTCACATGCTCGTCACATGTATTATTACATGTCTCAGTCACGGTACCAGTTTACTGGCCGTGACCATAGTTAATAACTATGCCGTGAGATGCCCCTACAAAAATTAAGCGGGGTGGCCATTTTTGTGTCCTTACAGGAATGTGGGTTTTCCAGAATATGCACAGGGCAACCAACTCTTCAGAGTCACAGCCCAAAATTAGGATTGCGTTCCACTTCGTGAAACGCAATAATATATAGATTAAGCCAAGCCTAAAAGCGGAGTCCCTGGGAGAGGTTGTTCAAAGCTAACCCTGGATAAGGGAGAATTTCGGTTGAATTTTGATTAGTGAAGATTTTGAATTTTTCTGCTTATATTGTTTGGCCTTCTGAGTTTCCATAATCACAAACTACACAAAACATAAGCGGTGAAATACCTTTTTATGCAAGAAAATTTCATGTCGGCTAACTTTTAATTGTTGGTTAGCGTCAGTAACCGGCTCAGTTCCAAATGACCCAGCCCTGATTACAGTAAGTTAACCTCATATTAAGGTTTGAAAAGCCGGTACTTGGTCAACGGTTGAATATTTTAAAAAAATGACCTCGATAAGCTCTAAACCTCCGTCCACGACATGCTCACGTGGTACTGGTCAGTGGATACCTTGTTTTGACAGGTCTCAATTGACCATTTAAAGAGTACGCTGTTAACCATGAAAGGCCGCATGTCCTATTAGTTGGAGTATGGCCGTCATGTTGTGTGACATCGTCGTCGTGCGTACGCGCCCACGAGCAATACCGCTAACTATTTTTACTATGAGAGAAGTGATTCACGTTTTCCTATGAGTATGGGGCTGTGCTTGGCGGCCCGGAGCTCCGCCATCATGGATAGGGTTTCCTACGACTATTATAAAGCCACAGCCAAGGTTGTCACCTCAAACACTAATGACGTTACGTAACAATCAGAGTGTATATTCGGCGGGCAGAGGTGGCGTCAAAACTAGGGAGAGCTGCAAGAAGCAGGGACCTTTTACAATCATTTCTTTAATACTAAACCACCTTTATTTTATGCAGAAGTAAGTAGCGTTCAGCTTTAACGTAAAAAAGCAGACGGATCATTGCTTCAGACTTGCCTTCTTATCTTTTCATACTGTTCTCTTAGGAGGTGGCTGAAGATCTTGGGTACTCGTCCGAGCCCCCGCCCTGGGCCTTTCAACTGCGGGTGAGCTGCTCTTCGTAAACTTTTCAACAAACACAGACCACATGCCGCAGAACATTTGCACTGGAAAAAAGCAGTGATCATAGGACTCAATAATGTTTGACAGCGCTACAATTTGTAAATATACTACTGTTTGGCCCCAGGCCGTAATAAAACGCTATTATTGCAGTTGCAAAACGCACTTTCTTAGTGCTTGGCCCTCATAAAATTTAATTACACTTAAGGTTGATGGCAGATCGATCCGTCGTTATTTCAGACAGATGGTATTGTTTCTTTTGCAGTAACATCTCTTGTATTATTCGCTAGGTGCGACGTTTGGTCCTTGAATCAGGTGAAGACATTCATTGTTGCAAATTCAGTTAAATGTGTCATAAGTTGCTTGACTGCTTGTGAGATATATAATCTTGAAGGAAGTGCAGATATATCTCTTTGTTACTTAGTTCCGCCATAGAATTAAGACCCTTACCTCACAGTTGTTGCATCTTTAAGTTTTTCAAGGTCATCCGGCATTTGTAATCCGTGTCAATCCTGTCCATCTTTAACTATCCTTGCAGTTGATTATTATCTTTGGTGTTTTTCTATCTTATGCCGTGTTTAGACTTACACGGTTTACCCAGGTACCAGAGTTACCTTACCAAGGTAAACATTTTCCGTGTGTAAACGCCAACTGATACTTTGGTAAATGCCGCGGAAGACAAAGGAAATTTGACCAAGGTAAAAGTTGTAACTACCCTGTGATCAGGCTTGGTTACAGTGGGTAACCAAGGTCAAGATGACAGATATATCCGCTTGTGGTGGGGTAATATTTCACTTCCCGCGGTGAGCAGATCTTGTGATCGTCACGTTTTCGACAAAGTGGTTCTTTCCATCATGGAGGGAACGATTGGATCGACTTTCTTAAGTGAAAAATCCGTCAGATAAAAGAAGGCATTGTATTTTTCATTCCAACTATCATTTACAACTTTTTCTAGACAAACTTTGATCCATGACGCTACCGCCACTCGCCTGTTTATAGGGATAGACTGGCACAATTTCGTGTCTCTATTCGACAAATCCGGGCCATCCACTCGAACAATGTACTCAAACGTTCGCCTTGATCTGATTCTAGAATTTTCCTTCCACCAATCTTCCGCGAAATCTCCTTGCAAGAAGCTCTCAAACCAGAACTGATTTCGTGGCCATGCTCACGCACGTCTGGCGGTTTGTAGCAATTTGTAGTAAAATGTTACGTTTTTGCCTCAACCTCTTCAGGTGTTGTAACATCAACAGCTTATGAAATCTTGACGTTGCTGTTCGCACAATAGACCCTTTTCCAAAATGACGGCCGAAAATTTAAATGAGTTAAGATTAGCTAAAATTAAAAACGTATACCAGCACTAGAAAAAGCACCTTTACTTTAGTAAAACTGCAAAGTTTCAGCAT
>CM042758.1:7407697-7422697 GCA_022496165.2 Catalaphyllia jardinei | reverse complement strand
CACATTTCAGTCAAGACAGTCGAATATAGAAAGCGCAAATTTCTTTTCCAGTTCATCGTTTTCTACAATAGAAGGCCCTAAGTAAGTCGAGTCATTGGAAAATTAAACGAAAGCTGAACTTATCATAAACACACCCGTTGCCTTCGGTGAGACCTCCCAATTAAATATCATATATAACATACCGGCCAAAACCAAGACCTTTAAATTACTAAAATGCAAAAGAATGATTGACTTTCTTGTTTATCACAGAACCGCCGTCAAGGCTTCGGAACTGGCGCCACCAAAAAATATTATTTTCTTTTAAATTACCAATTTACGATTTTCACGAAAAAAATTCTTCGTTCCATCTTAACTTTACTTTTGTTTTTCACGGTCAGAATAAACTGCCAAACAAGAAGCCAATCTAGTGGCACATCCAGAAAAATGTTTAGGCCTATCATTTCTTAACGTATTCAGGGGCATTTTAATATTTCGCATTAATCGCAATTGTTAAAACCGGGTTTTAAGTTTTCGAGAAAACAAGGAGATCGTGTTTACAACTTTACGAGAAACAAAAGTATCAAGTTACAAACGTTCGCGTGAAAAGTAAGATTGTCACGTTTACTAGTCAACGTATAAATCAGCTTATAACAAGATCCAATGTTCTGATGCCACCAATGATCGTAGATTTTTTTCGGTTTTGATATTGCAGGAAACCATTTCACATTAACACCAACCAATAAGACGTTATGAAAGGTAACCCTGAACTTGAAACAACCAGACACAAAAAACTGTATACATTTTATAAGACGCCACGAAATCTGCAGAGTTTGGGACGTTTCCTTGTTGCATTACCCTTCCCAAGGCCTGAGAGTTTTTTTGCTCCTTATGAGAAACTGTATTTCGCCAAGCGTGCAACCGCTATGTCACCTCAAAGTCTAATCGAATTAATTTGCGGTTTAACTCGCCGCCAGAAGTCTTCGGGAATACCATAACCCTTAACTTCAAGAAAATCTCCGCTAAAAATTCCCGGTTTTAACAATTGCCATTAATGCGAAATATTAAAATGCCCCTGAATATGTTAAGAAATGATAGGTCTAAACATTTTTCTGGACGTGCCCCTAGATTGGCTTCTTGTTTGGCAGTTTATTCTGACCGTGAAAAACAAAAGTAAAGTTAAGATGGAAAGAATAATTTTTTTCGTGAAAATCGTGAATCGGTAATTTAAAAGAAAATAATATTATTTGGTGGCGCAAGTTCCGAAGCCTTGACGGCGGTTCTGTGAGAATGTTTGTAATTGTCATTGTTCATTCACAACATACTGCAGGCTACAAAACCACCGCTAATTTTAGAACGCTTGGGTTATTCCCCCTCAAGTCCTGGCAAGTTCTTGTTTACCTCAGCAAATACTAAATTTTCCTTCAAATCTCTTCGCTCACTTCGATGAGCCCAAGAATTCACTTGAATTGCCTAATCCCACAAGAAATATTCGCAAACGTTCATATAAATTAATGACCAATACTTCTGGTGAAAAAAACTTGCAAAGTATGCAAGATATTATTTGTCACGTAGCGAAAGTGAAACCTGCAACGTCAGCGCATTAAGTGGCTGACGCAATACCTTTTCAGCGTATGTAATATTTCCTTCGAACCCAACGCTTCGATAAAGCCAGAAAAATGTATTTTACACACACTGAAGAAAACGTAATCACCCGAACATCTACCTTCACGTTTCTTGTCTGCAAGCAGTCCTTGTTGATTCACTAATGACTATAGACACGCAACCAATTGATCAATCTGTAGCACAACAACTGACAAAGACTACACATGAGCTGTTTACCCCTTGTCGCCGATTGCACCATAAACCCTAGCTGTGGTGAAATCTTCGATGACGTAATGGTCTTAATCTGGAACTTTTTCTGGGATATCTCTGGGCATGAACGATACGAGCAATTCGATAGCAAGGCTATAACCAACAGCTTTCTCTCTTAAAAGTTACGATTAAATTTAGTCGGTTTTCGTTACGATTAAGGAGCCAGCAAAGTAGTCACGCAAGTCATATAATCCAAGAGTTACGCTGCCCACGGCTATTTTAAGTATGGTGGTTATTTCCCTACCAATGACTTAATCCTTGCACGTTCCGACACGTTTTTTTGCTTCGAATCGAATGCTTCGATAAAACCAAAATAAAAGATATTTCAGATACAATAAATAAAACAATATGTGCAACATTTTCGTGTATTAATGTTTCACAAGCTTTTGGCGAATAAACATTGCAGGTTGCGTCATTCAGTCTCGACCAAGATTTGGCAGAGTGGGGTCTTGGTCTGGTCACAGACAAAACTAAAAAAATAAAACAAAATAAAGCGCTTGCCGAGCTAGAACCGCGCACGCCTTCGGCTGAGCGGTTAATAAAAAAAATAAACTGCTTGCCGAGCTAGAGCCGCGCACGCCTTCGGCTGCGCGGTTAACAAGACGATTTTTTAAATCGTGTAACCGCGCTTTAAAATTAACTTGTTTCAGTCTTAGCACTTTGTGTGGCACAGCAGCCTAAGCTGTCGTTGTGAGGAATTATTATGCAGATGTTCAGCTCGTGGAACGTGACATAGTAACCGCCATTATCTACTGTAACACAAACTGTGTTATTGCACCATCAGCAGTTTTGAATTCTACGATTACGTAATGGTCTTAATCTGGAAACTCGCTTGGGAAATGCCCATGAATGATAGAGAAGGAAACGCGGACTATTACGCTATAATAACACTATTGATAAACAGCTTTCTTCCTTAAAAGTCAAAATATATTTTTTGTACTATGAGTAAAAGGCAAGCAAAGTAGTTAAGGTAGTTTTAGAAAGCTTAGGGTGTTCCCCCCGCAAGTTCTGGCAAGTTCTTGTTTACCTCAGCAAATACTAAATTTTCCTTCAAATCTCTTCTCTCCTTTCGATGAGCCCAAGAACTTACTTGGATTGCCTAATCCCACAAGAAATGTTCGCAAATGTTCAAATAAATTGATGACCAATACTTCTGGTGAAATAAACTTGCAAAGTAAGCAAGAAATTATTTGTCACGTACCGAAAGTGAAACCTGCAACGTCAGCGCATTATGTAAGATAATAAGATAAGATAAGAACTTTATTTAGGTGTCGAGATCTCTAGCGTACAACGTGCGCTAATTGGGGACACCTAACTAACCTAGAGCTAAAATTACTTCAAAACTACGAGATATGAAATTTATATGTATGTATGTATGTATGTATGTGTATTTACATGTTTATTAAAAATTTCCAGTGAGTCAGACATCCGAATAGATCTTTCAAGTTTTGACCATGGGAGCGGGCCTAGGTACGACAGGCTGTGTTTACCGTATGCAACTGTCCTGAATCTTGGTATTATGAAGTCTGAGTTTCCTAACTTATAATGAGTGCTAGAGACAACGAATAAGTCCGTGATATACGGGGGCGCCAGACCGTTTTTAACTTTAAACATCATGATTGCTATGTCCTGTAGTCTTCGCGTGTATAGTGTAGGGAGGCTCGCTCTTTGCAAGAGTTCTTCATCCGATGATACATTATCACAATAGACAGAGCGTAACGCTCTTTCTTGGATTCGCTCCAGTTTTCTGGTATCGGAAGCACGACAAAAATGCCAGACAGTCTGACAATATGTAAGCTGAGGTATTATGGCGAATTTGACCATGTGTAATTTTGCCGATGTCGGGATAAGATTACGTAATCTCAATGTGGCTGACGCAATACCTTTTTCAACGTATGTAATATTCCCTCCGAACCCAACGCTTCGATAAAGCCAGAAAAATGTATTTCACACACAGTGAAGAAAAAAGTAATCACCCGAACATCTACTTTCACGTTTCTTGTCTGCAAACAGTCCTTGTTGATTCACTGATGACTATAGACACGCAATCAATTAATCAATCTGTAGCACAACAACTGACAACGACTACACATGAGCTGGGAGCGGGCCTAGGTACGACAGGCTGTGTTTACCGTATGCAACTGTCCTGAATCTTGGTATTATGAAGTCTGAGTTTCCTTCCAATCTTCGATGACGTAATGGTCTTAATCTTGAACTTTTTCTGGAATATGTCTGGGCATAAACGATACGAACAATTCGATAGCAAGGCTATAACCAACAGCTTTCTCTCTTAAAAGTTACGATTAAATTTAGTCGGTTTTCTTTACGATTAAGGAGCTGGCAAAGTACGCGAGTCACATAATTCAAGAGTTACGGTTTCCACGGCTATTTTTAGTACGGTGGTTATTCCCCTACCAATGACGGAAGCCTTGCATGTTCTAACACGTTATTTTGCTTCGAATCGAACACTTCAATAAAACCAAAAGAAAATATATTTCACACACAATAAAGAAAACAATATGTGTAACATTTTCGTGTATTAATGTTTCAAAAGCTTTTGGCGACTAAACATTACAGGTTTCATGATTAAATGTCCCGACCAGCATTTGGCCGAGCGGAGGTCTGCGTCTGGTCACCGACAAAACTAAAAAAATAACCCTTGTAAAACTAGAACCGCGCCCGCCTACGGCTGCGCGGTTAACAAGACGATTTTTTAAATCGTGTAACCGGGCTTCAAAATTAACTTGTCTCAGTCTTAGCACTATGTGTGGCACAGGCAGCCTAAGCTGTCGTTGTGAGGAATTAGTATGCGAACGTTCAGCTCGTCGAACGTGACACTTTTTTTTTTATTATTATTTTTCCTCACAGTTTATTTGTTTGTTCTTTAGAAAAAAGCGCTTAAAGTACAATAGAACATAGAGCAAAGTAAATTCCTTGTAAAAAGAAAACTACAACACTTTAAGGACTACAGCAGGTACAGAAAAAAAAATTAATGCTAGTCGCTACTGATAATAAATTTTAAAACCATGATGTCAACATTGACACAAAGTAAGTAAATTAATTTTTCCTATTGAGACGTTGGTGGTGGCAAAATTTCTGGAACAAAATCTTTTAATATAAGGCATTTCCATTTCTCATTAAAGAGCTTGGCGGTTTTGGTTTTTATTGCAATGTATCTTTCAGTCATTATATTTTCTCGAAGTTGTATCTTAAACAGTGAGAAGAGTAATGGTTGTTCATTAAGGTTACATTTATAAATGAAATATTTTGCCACCAGCAAAGGCAAGCTTAGGGGGTTGGTGATATTTGAGTGGGTTTGTAGGTTCGTATAAAATTGTTGAGTCTGGTAACTGAACGTTTTCACTAGTGACTTGCGACCACCAGTCAAAAAATTCATTCCAAAATAAAGATACATGGGAACACTTTAAAAACATGTGTTGCATTGTATGCTGTTCACTTTTTCATAGGTAACATAAATCATCAGTTGTTATTTTGGCTCTTTTCAGTTTGTCTTTAGTGTAGATGATATTATGGTTTATTTTGAATTGAAACATTCTCAACTTTGTATTCTTCGTAACAGAAAAAGGCCATTTATATAGTTTTTGGATTTCAGAAGGCTCCACTCCGTAACTAATAATTCGGTTTTCATTGGTAGGTGGTTGATATTTGTTCTCAACAATTATTTTGTGCAGAGCATTAGAAAGATTTTCTTCATTGTCGTACCAGTTCTGTTTCCGTGTTTCCCTCTGTCTACCAGTACGCGAACATTTCCATTTATTTTTAATTGCACTGAGAAGGCCGTAGTACACTGTGAAACTGAATTTAACTTTGAAAAGATTGACAATTTCCTGATACTTAAGGAATTTTCCACTATTAGGGTTTAAGGGGTATTTAACTTTTGTAACACCTGCCTTGTGCCAAGACTGATAAAATATTGGCTTAGTTGCGATTTTTATTTCATGGTTGTTCCATATTATGGCGTCGTATGGATCTGTTTTTTGTTGATCTCTTTCAGCTTTGATTTTTTTTATCATTTCCCAACAATTTAGAATTTCTGAATAGAAGCAAGGAATGTTTTTCAAACTGAGTTGTTTGGTTTTATAACTGCATGATAATAAGAACTTAAAACCGCCTAGGTGTCGAGTCATGTAATTTGGGATGATTTTCCACGGCGCATTCCCCTCTGTATTGAATCTTCTCACCCATGAAGCTTTCAAGGCGTTATTCATCGACTCAAACTCACTCATTTTTAATCCGCCCACATTACTGTCTCCAATTAATGTTTTTGTTTTAGTTTTATGTGGTTTGGTATCCCATATAAAATCCAATATGGTTTTATCAACCCTTTTACTGGAATTTTCAGGTCATGGTAAAACTGAAGCGTTGTGTATTAGTTTAGACAACCCGAGTGACTTGACAATGTTGATCTTCCCAAGTAGAGTCAGTTTCCTCTGTTTCCAGGAATTAAGGATTTTTTCCAAATCTTCAAGTTTCTTATCAAAAGACTTTCGCATTTGCTTCTCTCGTTGGAGAAATGAATACCTAAAGCATAAACAGAATTTTCTGGCCATCGAAACTCGAATGGTGTGTCATTCCTTGTTGTCCAGCAGCCCAGCCACATGGCCTCTGTTTTTGAGGTTACTGCCATCATCTACTGTAACACAAACTGTGTTATTGCACAGTCAGCAGTTGTGAAATCTACGATTGCGTAATGGTCTTAATCTGGAAACTCGCTTAGGAAATGCCCATGAATGACAGAGAAGGAAACGACTATCACGCTATTAATAACACTATTGATAAACAGCTCTCTTCCTTAAAAGTCCAAATATATTTTTTGTGCTATGAGTAAAGGACAAGCAAAGTAGTTAAGGTAGTTGCAGAATCCGAAGTTTACGCTATCCACGGCTAATTTTAGAAAGTATAAGGTCTTCCCCCCTTAAGTTCTGGCAAGTTCTTGTTTACCTCAGCAAATACTAAATTTTTCTTCAAATCTCTTCAATCATTTCGATGAGCCCAAGAGCTCACTTGAATTACCTAATCCCACAAGAAATATTCGCAAATGTTCAAATAAATTAATGACCAATAATTCTGGTGAAATAAACTTGCAAAGTAAGCAAGATATTATTTGTCACGTAGCGAAAGTGAAACCTGCAACGTCAGCGCATTATGTGGCTGACGCAATACTTTTTTCAGCGTATGTAATATTCCCTTCGAACCCAACGCTTCGATAAAGCCAGAAAAATGTATTTTACACACAGTGAAGAAAAAGTAATCACCCGAACATCTACCTTCTTGCAAGTGAAGTATGATCCTCGCAGTAAATTTTCCAATTTAAGCAATTGGAAAGAAAAAGCCTGAAAAACAAAATCAGGGCTTCAACGGGATTCGAACCCATGACCTCCGCGATACCGGTGCGATGCTCTACCAACTGAGCTATGAAGCCACACATTGGGAGCAAGGTCAAATTATCGAGTTCATATTTTCCCGTGCAGTGAAGTTATGTGATGTATATATGAAATAATCCATATTTGAACTGCGGTTATAGATGCAAGTGAAGTATGATCCTCGCGGTAAATTTTCCAATTTAAGCAATTGGAAAGAAGAAGCCTGAAAAATAAAATCAGGGCTTCAACGGGATTCGAACCCATGACCTCCGCGATACCGGTGCGATGCTCTACCAACTGAGCTATGAAGCCACACATTGCTCCCAGGGAGGATCATACTTCACTTGCATCTACAACCGCAGTTCAAATATGAATTATTTCATATACACTTTAGATCTTCTACCTTCTTGTTTGTTGTCTGCAAACAGTCCTTGTTGATTCACTGATGACTATAGACATGGAATCAATTGATCAATCTGCAGCAAAACAATTGACAACGACTACACATGAGCTGTTTACCCCTTGTGGCCGATTGCACCATAAACCCTGGCTGTGGTGAAATCTTCGATGACGTAATGGTCTTAATCTTGAACTTTTTCTGGAGTATGTCTGGGCATAAACGATACGAACAATTCGATAGTAAGGCTATAACCAACAGCTTTCTCTCTTAAAAGTTACGATTAAATTTAGTCGGTTTTCTTTACGACTAAGAAGCTAGCAAAGTAGTCACGCGAGTCACATAATCAAGAGTTACGCTGTCCACGGCTATTTTAAGTACGGTGGTTATTTCCCTACCAATAACGTAATCCTTGCACGTTCTGACACGTTCTTTTGCTTCGAACTGAACGCTTCGATAAAACCAAAGGAAAACATATTTCAGACACAATAAAGAAAACAATATGCGTAATATTTTTGTGTATTATTGTTTCACAAGCTTTTAGCGAATAAACATTGCAGGTTGCGTCATTCAGTCTCGACCAAGATTTGGCCGAGTGGGGGTCTTGGTCTGGTCACAGACAAAACTAAAAAAATGAAAAAAATAAACCGCTTGCCGAGGTAGAACCGCGCACGCCTTCGGCTGCGCGGTTAAAAAAAACCCTCGTGAAACTAGAACCGCGCTCGCCTACGGCTGCGCGGTTAAAAAAAACCCTTGTAAAACTAGAACCGCGCCTGCCTACGGCTGCGCGGTTAATAAACAGCTAGCAGAGCTAGAACCGCGCACGCCTACGGCCGTGGGGTTAATAAACTTGACAGTGAAAATAGCGCTTCATACGTGAACACTACTAGTGACGTCACCAGGTCCTTAAACTCGGTTCCAGAGCCCGACACAGTTTTCGGCTGAAAAAAGTCGATTTCGGCGGCTAAAAACAGAACTTTTCGTTAGGGTTTGACAAAAATGAAATTCACCATGATTTTAAGCAGGTTGTAAACTATAGATTGGGCAAATAAAAGAGGATACGAAAATTTGTTTCAGTAGCACTTTAAACTCGAACCTCCGGGTAATTCAAAGTAATTTTCATTTCCTTTCAGGCCATTTTCTGCATAATTTTACCCTCGATAACTCGAACTTCCGATAAATCGAAACTTTTTCTATTTCCCCTGAAGGTTCGAGTTATCGGGAGTCGACTGCATATATAGACGTCTCTCATCAGGAGGGTAAGCAATGCTTCAGTCACTTAATTATTCATTTCACCAAGTTAGCGCTTACAGCTTTGGTGTCGTGTTACGGATCTCAACCAAAAATATACATAAATTCTATGCTGTATTCAGGTAAGGCCAGTCCCCGGGTGTTATAAGTAACAAAATTCAATCGTTTATGTAGATTTTTTCAGATACTCAGTATACTTACATTAGTCTCTGATTTAAATCTAAGGATATGACAGCCATTGACTAGTTGAACGGTTTCCAAATCTGGATGTGTGATATTTAAGAGATTTTATCAGTGACATTCCTAAACAACGTTTTTTACAGTGCTGGTAATTTTATCAACCTTGAACTTTACATCCAGCACAATTAAACATGCTAAGTATAATAGACACACTTGTATTATAGAACAGTGCTTAAAATGCATGAAAGCATTTGGCAAACTGTTTCGTTCAATTGTGGTTTCAAACGACAATTCATTGCCTCAGCAGGCATGGCTTTTTCAGTAGAATATTCTCCCTTTTAAGAGTTTGGGGGAAACTGACAGAGGTAACACGGGAAAAGGCCTGCTTTCCGACAATTTCTCGATTCAATATTGTCTTACATAAGGATCCAAATGAAATAAGAATTGTTTTAAGGTAAGTATTCAATATATTGTTAGGCTTTCTTTTGTTAGAATTGGGTATTTTTCTGATATCGCATGTTGAAGTATGTACTTTATGAGACACGTTTAAGTTACTCGATTAAAATAGAGTACACGTTTAAGATAAATGAATTGACTTTTACTTTCATGTTTGATTTTCACGTCATCCTTTGTACCTGGCATTTTAGGCGCTTTCCAAATAACAGTCAAGAAAACTGCTACAATAATTTATTCAAGATGTAGGATAGGTTTTGTGCCGAGACAATTGGTTGGCAGTGTAGCCGCAATTAATGTCTATCACATTTATTTGCGAGGTCCAAAGTCAGATTTATAGCGTTGCTGAGATTTGCCCAAACTTATTAACTATGTTATTTCATTTCACTTAAAAGGCATTTCTTGTCATTAAAAAAGTCAACAAATTTCGATACATTTATAAACAGCGTGCAACGAGAGAGTGGCACTGTACTGAATAATGCAAACAAGAAACAAAGCTTAAAGTTCTTTTATAAAGGCAATTCGGCGTCACGACAATTTTAGACGAGTATAAGGACTTGGGGCAAAAATTGGTTCAATTACCTCAATAGCTTTTTCTGCCTCTTTTTTATACATAAACGCTACATGTGTGCTTTCTAGAAATGCCAGTCTTAAGTGCTATTTTTGTATTTGTGGTTTTCACTGTAATTGCTTTAGAAAATAAAGCATAATTGAAATGTTATTTTGATGGGAAATTCAAAAAGTACGTGGTAATGTTGAGAAAAATAAAAGCTACACATGCGCTAGGCTGCGCTTAAAAAGTAGAAATAAATTTTCTCCTGAGCTCTCTGACCTTATGTGACGCTTACAAAATTTTTTGTGTGGAATTTGAACGCCAATATTTCTTTATTTGCCTCACATTTCGATACCTCATAAAGGCCTTGTAAATAAGCATTTTTTATTTTAAATCTCGTGTTTAAAGTGCTTAACCAAATCAAACAGTAACTCTGTATATCACTAAAGTGAGTTATGATTGTTCAATATAAGAATTACAAAAGAGATTTCGTCTCCGTTCACTATAAGGCCGTATAAGCAGTCAATAAATTTCACTTCTAAAAATACCAGCAATTACATTTCTGGCGGAATCTTTTCCGAGTACTGATTTCGATTTCAGTTATGCAGCTTCTAATGTACCGTTTGTGTGCAATTTTCAATCAGAATTGCTCGTTATAACTTGTGGCTCCGCTTAAGTACAATGGACGTTCGTGCAATTTTACTTTGTGAAATAAACATGAGTAGAAATGATGTTACCACAAGAGATTGCGGGGCCTGGGTACCGCTGCTGTATAGTTGCAACTGATGTCCATCCTTTATTGTGAACCTCAGCTCCAGTGTGGTTTTCATAATGTGTCAAAGTTGCACACTGAGCTCATGTAAACAACTCTAATTCATGCGGTTTTTACCATTTTTACTACTTGTTCAGTGAATGCAATACCTACCGTTCTTAGACACAATATCATTAACATTTTCATGTGAAAACAATCAATCGCTATGTTTGTTTTGGGTTCTCCCATAAAAAATTCCTAGTCCAAATATAATTACAATTTAATTCCGTATATATCACTGTCATCTGGAACAATGCCTAGCTAGCTTGGTTGGGCGGTCGATATCTCCAACTGACTAGCAGCATGCTCCGTAACAAACGTTCCATTACTTTGTGCTTTATTAGAGTGGTAGCCACGTTTATTGCTATGGTTACCAGTGATAGCCACTTTTAATTGCTCCAATTTTCAGTCTGTCTTCTAGAAACAGTTGGAAAACCACACCACTAAAACCTCTCAGCTTGAGCTAATTGCTACGCTGCGAAGAGCCATAAGTTTTCACTCTCGATATGAGTGGTAGACTTCACAACTTGGAATCAACGTCAAGAAAACGTGGTTACAAGTAGTTGAAATTGTTTATAAACCTTAAAAGGAGTCCGTAAAAACGTCGGGAAAATTGGACTTACATTCAATCACTGCAATAATTATTTTATACAGAAACGAAGTTCATGGCTGCCTTTCAAGTGAGATTCTGGTTGATTTTTATGATAATTTCACTATGGCCTGACAGTGGCATTGGTAGTTTTGCGTCTTCTGTACCATCAGCTGTTTACATTGGTAAGTTGTTCGTTTATCAGTTTCTTACACATTTTAAAACCTTTGATAATTGTGTATTTTTGTGAAATCATGCCAAAGGTATTCTACTTCACATGTTCATTTCAACTGATATAGAATTTGTGACTGATATATGGCTTTTGTATGGCCTTTATTTCTTATTTCAAATGATAGTTTTTCACCGTAACATCGACTTTATAGCTACTTACTTCTTTGCCAAGAACGATATAACCGCCTACTAAATGATGTAAGAGATACCCTTATTGTAGACATTTAACGAGACAGCTTTCACAGTATAAGCTTAAATGTTTTGGAAATCGCTTGTACCTTTCTTTTAACACACCGTCTTTTACTTGCTCCAGTAGTATTTTTTTTCTCGATAGAATTCGCCATCTTTTATAGTTACTTGGTTGTGTTATGTTGTGAAAAATTCTTACAAAATGTGGTTAAAACGACGTTTTTTTGCTGGGTCCTCGAATTTCACCTGTTTAGCTCTGCATGTGTTTTACAGTTTAATAATGAATTTGTAATTTTATCTGTCAAGGAAATTCTTTAGTCTTCAGCAATTCGAGTTTAACCAGCGCTGGCATCCAGGACATGTGTGTTATAAAACAGCAACAGTGTTTGTTTTTGTCCCATTAAAAATCAGTTAACAGCTTTTAAAGTTATTGTTAGCAATAGTTACATGAAGATGCTCGAATGGAATTTAGAGAAAAGGCCCTCAAACGAAAATGCACACAGGAAAACGCTTTATCGTTTAATCTTACAAGTGTTTAATGCTAACATTTTCCCCCACCGACTTCGTTTTACCTTCATAACAAATTTACGCTGTCAGGCCATGGACACGAACTATCCGATCATTTTATAAACGAAGCACAAAGATCCCAATTGAATAATAGTAGATGCAGTGTCAAATGCCTCTTAGTCCAGCCTATCTCTAAGATCTTAAGTTTGCATTATGCTGAAAATTAGAATAAAACCTACCATTTCATTCATTATAGCACTATCGTCAAACAAAAGTAACAGCCAAGCCTGGGATGCATTTGAACTTGCAATCAAGCAAATAAACTATGACTCACGCTTGTTACCAAACACGACATTGAAGGCTTTTGACGAGCAGCTGGTTCACGAGAATACGTTTGAGTACGGTGAGAAAATAAGCTAACAAGTCTTCAATTTGTAAGTGCGAGTAGGGAGCAGCCAGGTTCGTTAGCTTGTGAAAAAAGTGATTAAACCAGTTTTACCCAGAGTAAAGCCTGTCGTCTTAGTTTTGAAATGTTTGTTTAAAAACTTAAACTTTATGCGGCATTTTAGTTGAAAGCTATCGAACAGTGCCTTGTCTGGTGCAGTTTTGTTTTTTGCTATCTTATACCTCATGGTTAGCGGTTCAGTTTTGGTCATTACTGTAATACATTTCTTATTGTAAATTTTCTGTCTCGTTACAGCAATGAAACTCTTGGAATCCAATGTTATTTCCCTTCTCGTGGATTCTCCGGCTATGGTTACCCATGAGGCTCTAACTTCTATGCTAAGAATTCCCTTGGTAACCACGCATATAGGAGCCAGCCCTTTCACAAAACAGTCCAGATACCACATACAAATGGCACCAAGTTCACATGACATAACAGAGGCAATAAAGGGAATTATTGTGCATTATAAGTGGAGAAATCTCCTTGTTTTATATGATGGTGAGTTAAATTCCCATTTACCAGAATTGTAAGAGGATTAGTAAATATTGTGTCATGTTTCGTGAAAGTACCCTTGATCATAAGAAATGCCAGAAAAGCCCATTTTAATTATAATTCCTTGATTAGTGATCAGGTCTTTGAACAGAAGTGAGGGTAGAGTTGATTTTGTTATGATACAAACCTTGCTTCTTTCAAATGTAAATTATCCTGCTCTCGTGCAAACTAGTTTCTTGTCCTTGTCGGAGACCGTAGTCTTGGGATCCGCGCGCACCTATGATATGCAACAATTAAGGACGTTCGCGCCCATTGCTACTGCGCATCTCTAGTGTGCACGCAGGGGGGGGGGGGGGGGTTGGAAGCCCTTCCCATGATGCATTTTTCCAAATCCGTAAGTTGTTTAACAATACATTACCCGTCGAAGTGATGAGGTTTTCTTTGTTGTTGTGAGACGGTAAATTTCTCATTGACTCTCAGTGAATCGGACTTGTGCCGTCTTGCCTTCGTTCCCGCTAGAATTTTGTCACGAAATTTTAATTCCAGTCGCCAACTTTGGTTTTTGTCGGTTCGCCAACAGATTGGTTCAGTTTGCCAATTCATTTCTCAGTTTGTCTACATCTCATAAAATAGAGCTGTAGAATCTTCGAAATCGCCAAGTGGTAAAAACAGGAGTAAAACTACGGATTGGTGATCTATAGTGCAAGTTAGTTTATAATCTTGTTAGCATTTTCGTATTTGGTTACGTTTAAGCTTATGTTAAATCAAGCTTAGGTCTAAATGATCTCATAAAAGTTTTTTTTAACGCAACATATGTCGGAGATTCGTTTCTTGAAACATTTTTTGTGAGTATCGACCAGTGCGTGTGTGGGTTCTGCATGAAAATAACAATTTATTTGCCATTAGGCTTAAGTAAACATTTCTTGCTGGCTCTGTAGTACGATAAAAATTTATTTGCTGTTATTGTGCAAATGTAAGGCTATTTGTATCCATTTAATTCATAAAAAACAGGCTATAAATTATCAAACTCCACTATATTGCCTTTCACAATTATTTCACTGTGCATAAACAATATTTAGTGGAGCATTCTTCGTCCAAATATATAATTAAAGATCGCCATAATTATAGTATAATTTCACCGGGCTGGAAGATTGGCAGCTGGCCTGTGGAGAAGTTGCCTAATGGTAGTCTGATTCTTTGTTGCCAAAAAAGACCATTTTGCCATCATCTAAACTACTGGATCTTGATGTTTGTAATAATGACAACAAAAGTTTCATGGCTGAAGCCTCTGATAATATCCTTTGGTCTGTTTAATTCAAAGAGTGCTGTGGATTTTTGTCATCTAAGATTAGTTGAATGAAAGATCTTCATGTTGCCTATTTAATTCAGGTTTTCAAGTGTTTGAACAATCATAACATTTAATTCTCCAGACATTTTCTAATTTAAGGTCATTACGTTTTTGAATTTCTCACAGTTTGTTTCAAGAAGTCCTCCCTAACTAAGCTTAAACATCCAACTGAAATAAGGGCTTTCTTTGTCAAGTATCTGCATGTCAGTCATAACTCTTGATCAAATGGAATATACTGAAAGCAAATGATTTTATCATAGCTATATTTCATAGGCTGGTACCTAATATACCTGTAATTCAAATGTATTTTCCATGAAAA
>CM042758.1:7395197-7402697 GCA_022496165.2 Catalaphyllia jardinei | reverse complement strand
GCTTCAATATGACAAAGTTCTTTCCAAATCTGGTCAACAGCAGTTGGTTATGGTGAATTATGCCTGTGGCTTTAACCAGTCAGAAACGGGGAAATGTTTTGAATGAATAATAATTAACAATTTCACTACGGGCCCGAGTTTTCTACGAGCAGATAGTCAACGAGGCGCAGCCGAGTTGACTATCGCTCGTAGAAAACGAGGGCGAGTAGCTCTTAGGCTGAAACGGGCACGTGTATCAATATCTTTGTAGGAGGCGTGTTGGAAACCACGGGAGCGTTTCTTTAAGAAAATGCAAGATTGGATTCTTAAATCCGTAATCCGGATTTTGCGTTTCTTTACTAAACAAATCAATCCAAGATATTTCGGGTCATGCCGATCATGGTGCGTCAAAGGAACAGAAGTTCTTAATTGTTCGCTCAAGAAACTTAACTGTAGCCTCTTATCGGCGCAGCATGCAGACATCCGTAGACGAAAATTAGCAAGGCTGATTGCACAGTATAGGGATAAAGGCTCGTCACGCGTAGGGATTGCGTGACGAGAAAAAAAAAATCAGGAGTTTGAATCGAATTGCAGTTTTCAAGGCTCGGGAATTCACACAAGCATCTTTCTTGTAGACTCACGTTGAGATTTTACTTTCTTAGACTGAAGTAAGTTAGTTACTGTAATATCCAGCAAAACTTACTTTCAAATTAAATTTTGATATATAATTCTATTTTCGTAACCAGAGAGAGCGTGAGAAAGTGCGCCCGCGGAAAAAGAAAAAGAATAAAAAAAAAATCCCGTTACGCGGTTTCTCGTTACGCCATTACGTCGTTACCCGTTACGCTGTTACGTGTTTTACTAACAACCAAAATAATATTTCAACAAAACGCGGAAGCCGGCATTTTGCCCCACCTTTGCACGGAAAAAAGGCCATTTGACGTGATCTATGATCTATACAAAATGAAGCAATTTCATTGGTTGCTATGCGTAGCAAAAAATTGGTCGAGAAAAATCACGCCACTGTCAAACCTTACGCAAGCGTCGCTCCTCGTTGAATCGCTTATGATCTATTATAGGACAGATGCACGATTGACGTCATCATTACAAAGTTTTTACCTCTGCCGTTTTAAAATGGCGGAAACTTTTGAGAATTAGGATGATATTTTACGTGACTGGGCAAAAGATAATGTACAAAAAAGTCTTGCCGAGGCATTGAACAGGTTTCAGAAGCCAGGAAACGAAAGATAAAGCCGTTTCTTTCAGAAAATGATACAGAAATAATTTTCTAGCCGCCTCAGTCGGCAGTCGAGCGAGACCAAACCACGCATAAACTTGGTCTTGGTAAGCCGAGAATCATTGCTTTAACTCAAATTTAACAAACCCAACAAACAAAATGTTCTCGAGATTGATTTATTTAAAAAAGTCAACTTTTCCCAGTGTCAAAACAACTGTTGACACACTGATTAATGTCAGGAATAAACCATCAAAACATCATTTCTTAAAATCGGTAAAATAAAATACATAACCTTGCTTTCCGAGGGTTGTCCAATACTCCGGCAAATTCAGTTAGCATTGTATTGTATTATATCCACATAACAATAGAATAACAATACAATACAGTTGAGAACGACGCCAAACAATAGAATACAATACAATACTATGCATAAATTTGTCAGAGTATTGGACAAGTATGTGCTTTCCGAAGCGAATGTTCCTGTCCGTTTCAGGCCACAGCAGCGAGCTAAGTATAGCTAACCACAGCTCACGGTCAACAGTATCGCAGCTAAAATGTTTCTCCGACACTATATTAAGCTGATTTGAGAATCACCAACCACAGAAGACAAAAATCTCCACCGTCACTTACACTCCTTTCATTCAAAACTCGGTTCAAATGGCTTCCAGGTTGACCGCAACCACAAGTTTTCCGAGGGTATTCTTTCAACTCCCGTAATTTTCAAGGCAACGTCCAAGCTTTTCGGCTCACAGGGCTGCTCCAATGACAAAAACTGACTTGATTATTCCAGCATTTTCTTCAAGATTTGTGGATTTTGCAGTTCAATTCTGCTTTCGCTGTAAGTTTTCATTCCACGAGAAGCGACGCTCGAGTCAGGCTTGACAGTGGCGTGATTTTTCTCGACCAATCACAATTCTTTGCTACGCATAGCAACCAATAAAACTCATTTTTCATTTTGAATGTATAGATCACGTCAAATGGCTTTTTTTCGTGCAAATGTTAAGTAGTGAAATTACGTTGTCACGTAGAGGAATTTATGTTAAGTGTCAGGCGTTCGCGCGCCAAAGAACTGGACATTCTCGTAGATGTCATATGACGTAAGCGAAAAACCATGTGCGAGAGAATCGAGCGAAAGAGATTTGTGAAGAGAACATCTTATGTTTAGTTGACGAAGAATACACGTGGAAAACCTAAAACCGTGTGGATATTCTGTGTAACATTTCTGGGGGCCTGTCCGGGAGAATTTTTCGACGGAACTGTATGGATTTGCCTGTATCGATGCTTGTTTGATCAGTTCGTGCGAGGACTTTATGTGGACCGCCGCCATTGCATGTTCAAGCCCATGGCGGATCGCACTGGATGACTTTAGGCGAGAAGAATGCGACGGATTGTGGTGTGAGAGGGCAATTGTTATGGGCAGCTGCTGAAAGAGGTAGTGAGACGCATTTGTGAGGCTGGTGAAAGGTAGGAACGTTGTTTTATTTAGTGGATTTTGTGGGTTTCTGATTTTGTGGGTTTCTGATCGTGTTGTTTACAAGTAAGACGAAATGGCGGAGGAAAAACTAATTCTCCTGGATCGCAAAATTTTGTCGCTGGACTTGAATGCGTTATGTGAATTTGCTCCTCATGCGGAAGTTGAAAAGTCGGCAGTAGAGGGCAAGGGAAAACTGGGTGTTATTCGGATCATCAGACACAAAATTGAGGATTCTTTTGAGAAATTAACTGGCGATGACCAAATGGAGTATGTTGACGGATTAATTGCCCACCTGGGCCCTCCGCCACTCGAGGGAATGGAACATGAGTATGGCCAACAAGAATTAGAAACCAAAGGTGACCTAAAACAGCTGCAAAAGGAACTGGGTGACTTAGAATCCAAACAGAAATTAGTCGAAGAGAAACTGGCCGAGATAAAGAAAGAGAAACCTGCTGATCCAGTAAAGGGCGAGGGCACAATTAACTTTCCTGTGAAGGGGGTTGAGCAAAGCATATTCCGCAGGGATTTTAAAATTCTAGGAGTGGTGGGTGAACTTGGACAGAAAGACAAGCTGGGTTATCAGGCATTGATCTCCCAAATAGAATCCGGGCTTGCGAAGGGATATGCAGATAAAGAAGTTGTTAGTGCTGTGGTACGTGCTGTACAACCAGGTTTACAACTGAGAAGTTATTTAGAGAACATGACTGAGCTCACCCTGCCAAGGCTGCGTAAAATTCTTCGCTTCCATTTCCATGAAAAAAATGCAACAGAACTTTACCAGTTGTTAACAAACATTACACAGCAACCCAATGAAGATCCTCAGTCGTTTTTGATGAGAGCACTCACCATAAGGCAAAAGGTAATTAGTGCCTCAAAAGAATCTGGTAGTGGGATCAAGTATGATGCCTCTTCAGTGCAGAGTCTATTCCTTCATGCTTTGGAAACGGGTTTGGCTGATGAGACTATTCGTGCAAAAGTAAGACCGCTCACCCAAGACCCTCAAGTTGCAGATGAAGATCTCATAGAAGTCATGAGCCTAGCTATATCTGCAGAGACAGAAAGAAGCAATAAGTTTAGTCTTACAAGCAAGGGGAAATCTGCTAAGGTGTACACGGTAGAGAGTTCAGCTGATACAAGTACAAAGAAAGAGCAGCAGAAAGAGCAGCAAAAGGATCAGCACATTCTAGCAACCCTGAAAGCTGTGCAAGCAGATCTGGCTTCAGTGCGGTCGGAGGTTCAGACACTTCGTGAAACAGCAACTAGCCAGAAAGCAGACTCCATAAGTCCTGCTCGTCCCGGAAACGGAGTGACAATGGGAGCAAGGTCACCTGGTTGTCAAGAGTGTAGGAGGAAGAGGGATGGCGACCGTTGCCCACACTGCTATCTCTGTGGTGGCCTAAATCATATTGCCCGCTATTGTCAGACCAAGTATAGAAGTCCTTCGGGAAACGCATCCAGGCTACCCCCGCGGGACAGGGAGTAGCCTCACCAGAGGAAAAGAAGTCCCACCAGTGTAGTGGTTGCCTTAAAGTTGATTACCATACACATTTATTACAGTGTTCAGCGTGCCAGTCTGTGTGGTACTGCTCCGTGGGTTGCCAGAAGGCTCATCGACCAAAACATAGGGTGTTGTGCAAGGCAATTAAGGAACTCTCTGAGAGAGGAGCTCATAAAGAAAAGGGGTTAGGAGATACCCAAGATGAGAATGTGTATGCTAGCCATATTACGCCGAGGCAACAAGAGCGTATAGCCAAGCTGGTGGGGAAGAAATGCTCGGTGCAGTGCTATCTGAATGACAAGCCTGTAGAAGTTTTATGGGACACCGGAGCCCAGGTCTCTATTGTATCTGAGAGTTTTCTGAAGAGCCAGCTATCATCCGTCCAAATACGAGATATTGAACAGTTACTTGGTTCTAATGGTTCTATTAGTTTGCAAGCAGCAAACGGAACTGATATTCCTTATTGTGGATGGGTAGAGATTGGTGTAAGGTTGACAAATGAAAACGAGGCAGAAATAAGAGTTCCATTCTTAGTAACGAAGGAGGACATTGAACAGCCCATAATTGGTTTTAATGTCATAGAGCTGATGGTTAAGAACACTGAAGGTGAGGTGGATGGGGACAAATTGCTAGGAAGGATGATGAAAAGCTTCCACCAAAGAAGAGATAGTGACATACAAGCCTTGATAGGCATCATACGTGCTACTAATTCTGGTGATCTTTGCCTGGTTAAATCGACTAAGAAGTCACACATTGTCCCTGCTGGACAGACTGTTCGTTTACCCTGTCGTGCCAACACTGGACCAGTTCACCGCAAGACACCGGTAATTTTTGAACCAGATGAATTGGCTGCCTGGCCTTCAGGATTAGAAGTACACGAATCCCTTACAACTGTGAAGGAAGGTGATGCTACCATATTATCCATCAATGTGACCAACAACACCAATCACGACATTGCTCTACCCGGAAGAGTGGTGCTGGGCCGCCTTCAGTTAGTTCGCTCGGTGACTCCTGTAGAGGTGAGATTCAAGGATCCAGAGACGCTGACTCCAGACAAGGACCGGCCCTGTGAAGAACATAACCTAACTGAGGAAAGTGAGAGTAACTTGTCTTGGTTACCAGACGTTGATTTGAGTGGACTTACAGCAGAACAAAAGGAACAAGCACAGCAGTTGTTGGTGGAGGAAGCAGATGCATTTGCAATGAGTGATGATGATGTTGGTTGCATCTCGGAGTTAGAAATGGATATTAAGATGACTAGTGACCAGCCAGTTCAGAAAAATTACCTCTCCATACCCCGTCCGCTTTACCCAGAAGTTAAAGGCTACATCGAGGACTTGCTTAACCGAGGTTTCATCAGGAAGTCTACATCCCCATTTTCAAGTAGTATTGTCTGTGTCCGCAAGAAAGATGGTGGAATGAGACTATGCATAGATTACCGAGAATTAAATAAGAAAACAGTTCCAGATCGTCACCCGATTCCTCGTATCCAGGAAGCTTTGGACAGTTTGGGGGGCAAGTCATGGTTTAGTGTCCTGGACCAAGGCAAAGCCTACCACCAGGGGTTCATGGGAAAGTACAGTCAACCACTGACAGCCTTCATTACACCATGGGGGTTATACGAATGGGTTCGGATACCCTTCGGACTCATGAATGCGCCAGCAAATTTTCAGAGATTTATGGAGAACTGCCTCGGAGAGCTCCGCGACGAGATGTGTATTCCTTACTTGGATGATGTAATAGTATTTTCAGTGACATTTTCTGAACACATTGAACACCTTCGTAAAGTTCTTCGTCGCTTGAAGAGTCATGGCGTAAAGTTAAAACCTAGAAAGTGTGCATTCTTCAAACGGGAAGTGTCTTTCCTTGGAAGACTTATCTCTCAGGATGGGTACCAAATAGATCCCAAAGCCACAAGTGCAGTGACTGCAATGAAGAACTTAAGACCACGAACAGTTGGAGAAGTGAGAAGACTTATGGGTCTACTTGGTGTGTACCGTCGCCATATCAAAAACTTTTCACAAACAGCAAAACCCATTTATGATCTTCTCAGCCTTGACCTGCGGAAGAAGAGGAATGTCGCTTCCTCTAAACATAGTCCCAGGGGAAACAGTGGGCAAGTACCATCTTCATCACCAGTGAAGTGGGAGACACAGCATCAGTCAGCATTAGAGGTCTTGATAAATCACATAACGTCACCCCCTCTGCTGGCATATCCAGATTACGATGCACCATTTATAGTACATACTGATGCGTCCCAGGATGGCCTAGGTGCCGTCTTGTACCAAGAACAGAATGGCTCTACACGAGTAATCGCCTATGCATCAAGAACTCTGACTCCATCAGAACGCAACTATCATATGCATTCAGGCAAGCTTGAATTCCTAGCTTTAAAATGGGCAGTGACAGAACAGTTCAGGGACTACCTCTACTACACGCCTCAATTTGTCGTATACACAGACAACAATCCCTTAACTTATGTGTTAACGTCTGCCAAGTTAAATGCCACAGGACTGAGATGGGTTGGAGAGCTCGCGGACTTTAACTTTGAAATACGATACAGACCAGGCAGGTTAAACACTGATGCTGATAGCCTTTCCAGGATACCTGCCGACTTCAAGAACTACATGGATAGTTGTACTGAGAGGGTAGTTCCTGAGAGCTTGCAGGCCTCAATCTGTGGAATTCAGACATTGTCAAGGGGAGACTCAATCTGGTTGATGGCCCTGACTGATGACGACGGGGAGCTACATCAGATGGATATTCCGTTACAAACAGGCTGCAATCAAGTAAAAGTGGTGGACATGGTGAGAGCACAGAAAGAAGATCCTCACATTGGGCGTGTTTTGGAAGTCATCAAAACAAACCAGAAGCCGACAGTTGGGCAAAAGCAAAAAGAACCGCCGTTGGTTCGTAAGCTCCTGAATGAGTGGCACAAACTTCATCTAGACAAGAAGAGTGGTATCCTGTATCGTGATCAGAAGATAGTTCTTCCACAGAAATTCCGACGCACTGTGTATCGTGAACTCCATGAAGAAATGGGTCACCTTGGTGTCGAGAGGGTGCTAGCATTGGCTCGTGAGAGATTTTATTGGCCTCACATGAGGAGGGATATAGACCACTTTATCCATCATACATGCCGCTGTCTGAAACAGAGACGCCCAAATCTACCAACAAGAGAACCATTACAGCCAATATTCACAACAGCTCCTCTTCAAATGCTCTCCATTGACTTTGTACATCTAGAGCGGAGTTCAGGGGGTTATGAGTACATTCTAGTTGTGGTAGATCACTTTACTAAGTATGCTCAAG
>CM042758.1:7382453-7384953 GCA_022496165.2 Catalaphyllia jardinei | reverse complement strand
GTAATCGTCCAAAAAGCTTAATGGCAGGCTCATGTAATGAACGTATTAGCCACATCTGATGTCATCAATCTTATTGTATTTAATTAGGTGCACTGTTCCTGCTCATTGAAGATCGAAAAGCCTCATAACTGGCTCCTTGCTGACCCTGTAAGTGACAAAGCGTTGGTTATTAACATGTTGATAAGAAAATGGTGCACCTCCTGTCTAATATTGTCAGCAAATATTCTTGATTTAATTTAGGTTTCGTCGCCTGGTATAAAGGTACAATCCTCGCAAGTAGTCATGGGATTTCAACTGCTTAAGTCTGACAGTAACATGACAAAGCGCTTGATGATGGAATTACCTTCACAATATATCGAGGTTTGTTCCACAATGGTCCCGACGCTCATCGAACGTTTTGCGTCAGCATGAAAGAGTAGTATGTCACCAAATTTCCATGTGAGGGAGATGAATTTGTTTTGTCAGAAATAGTTATTGAACTCAAGGCGGTTGGGCCGTTTAACAACGGTCGGAAACTTTAGAGAAATATGTAGGATATCACCCGGAATATGTATTTAAAAAACCCATCGATCAAGTCATCGATGAAGTCATTTCAGTGTCCACAAACATTCCAACCTCTTAGGACATCGTTTTAAGCAGATTTCAAACTTTTCACTTTCATACTTGGTGTACATTTTCTGAACGTAGTCTGTAAACTGTTGTGTCAACTACGATCGCTCCTCCTGAGCACCAGAGCTGTGTAGATTTTTATAATTTCAGTCAGTTGACTATGGTCACTGAATCGCTTTCTTCCATGATGATACAATTTATGACATTGGCTTTATTTTCTTCCACAAAGGATTCCTCTCGTCTCATTTACGATGCTGTCTGGACGGTGGCGCATGCGCTACACGCAGCAATTTCGTCTGGCAAATGGACGAATTACTCAACTGACGGTTCCCAAATATCACAGAACGGTGATGGTATCTTAGAACACTTGAAAATGGTAAGCTTTTAAAATTAAACGCAGTCCAGGAAGGGTGTTTCTCCTAAACAAATGTAGTATTCAACGTTAAGCTTGAAAACTTGTTGGATCATTTCAGGTGGAATTAACAGGAACAACAGATCTCATACAGTTTAATAATTCAGGAGGCAGAGTAAACAGTAATCTTGATGTCAAGAATCTTCGGGATGACAAGTTTGTGACGGTTAGTTGACGTTTATGCTTTGATGTCCATTTGACAATGTGGGATTGTATTTATTATTATACATTGAATTCACTATATTTTTCCTGATTGGCCGAAAGCGTAGGGTGAATTTTCAAAATCAGCGCCTGAGACGTCATCTAGCTGCAAATTATTCAATAGTCATGTCAAGGACACTCAAGGTCACGGGTAATCACGTCATGTATGACCGCGGTGATTTCCAAGGATAATCATGCCAAGTTCGCGCGCTTTGTGTTGTTTGCCCTCAGTGAAGAAGCAAAAACATGACTCCCATTTGTTTTTTTCTTTCAATGTATAACAAAACAGTTATTAGATTCAGTTTTTGTGATGTCCAGAATAATCAAGGTCTCGGTAAAGGTTACCAGCCTCAGCCTTCGGCTTGGCTCATATAACTCCTACCTCGACCTTGATTATTGGGGGTTTTCACATGACGTCACTAAATTTCAAACTACAGAACTATTGATCCCCCTAAGATTTAACTGTCATGATGTATAAGAGCAGCTGAAAAGTAGTACTCATACAACTTTTTGCTCCGAATGGGTTCTTAGTTTTGGGATAGACCACGCTTGAATTTCTAAGCTTTTGCGTGACGCGGCCTTTACATGACAGCGAAAAGAGTTGTCATGTTGGTTAAAAAAAAGTGACTTATTTCGGGGAATTTGGCTATCTGAACAGTTCATGTATTAGAAAAAGTACTATTTTAATGTTTTTGAGTTCCTCGAGAGATAAATTTACGCTTTTACAGCAAAACTCAGTGACAGATGTTTTTGTTGATCTCCGGCCGCCATGTTGATGCCCATGTAGATGGGCACTATAAATTTGGGTAAAGCATTTCTCCGCATATCTCGCTTAAGAAAAATTGCTGTGATCTGAATCTTGGCGAGAGTCTTTGAATGTTTACCTTCTTTCTTTTTCCAGATTCTGGACTTTATCTATTGAATGGTTTTTATTTTTATTTTGATATGGCGTGACACTGAAAACGAGCAATTCTGGATATCACAAAAACCTTGTCGAATGATTATTTAAGATAATCTGCTTCTTGAACTTTACCAGATTGGTGAGTGGAGGTCTTCGCAGGGCAAGTTTCAACTCTCCAGTATACCACAGCAAAACAAACAGGCCACAGGGCTAGTACCGCTGGACAAACTTAATAGGCGGCTCAAAGTAGTTGTAGTAAAGGTGAGAAATTTGTCCGATGATCGAAATTGTAGGTTGATAGAGCAATTTTTACTAGAATTTTCATTCCTTTGGTTTTGCATTTTGACTTTTTGGCGATTGGCTAAGAATCTTCGCGT
>CM042758.1:7363761-7382353 GCA_022496165.2 Catalaphyllia jardinei | reverse complement strand
TAACCGTCTACGATGTCAGGGGAAGAAGAAAATTCAGGTCCGAGCGTAGGTGCATCTGCTCAGCCTCAAGTGTCGCAATCGACAATGTTTCACCAGATTTTGCCGCCCCAGTATTTGGATTTGAAGACCACAGGAGAAATCGCCGAGAATTGGAAGTTGTGGAAAGAGAAGTACAATAATTATTTTGTCATTTCTCGATTAGACCGGGAAAGCGCCGAATATCAGCTCGCTATGTTTAAACATGCGATCGGCGATGATGGTCTCAAGGTGATCAAAAGTTTTACTTATTCCGAAGGGGAGAACGCAAACGACTGGCGTGTGGTTATGGACAAGATGGAAAAGCATTGCATCGGCGAGGTAAACGAGATTTATGAAAGATATTGTTTCAACAAAAGGGAAAAGCTTCCTACGGAAACAGTTGACAATTTCGTCGCTGAGTTGAAGACCTTAGCTAAAACCTGCAATTTTTGCGATTGTTTACGTGAGAGTCTCATACGCGATCGCATCGTACTTGGAATCAAGAATGAGCAAACCACTAAAAAGCTCCTTAGGATGAGAGACCTCACCTTAAACCGATGTATTGATGTGTGTCGCAGCGAAGAAGTTACTTCAATGCAAATGAAGACGCTTTCTGAGCCCGTTGACAACCTTAATCTAGTCAAGCCGAAAGGAAAAAAATCACAAAGGCCTTCTGATGGAAAGTTAAACATGGAATCTACGAAGATCTCCTGTAAGTTTTGCGGGTATGAGCATCCACCAGAGAAAAAGAAGTGCCCAGCGTGGGGTAAGACGTGCAAAAAGTGTAAACAGAAAAATCATTTTGCCAAGAAGTGTCCCAGGAGAACAGCAGTTTATAATATTGAAAGCGAGGAAGAGCTTGAAGAGATTAATGTCGTGAGGATACAAGCTGTCAATGAGAGGGCTGTTTTTGCGAAGATGTTAGTTAAACAGCAACCGGTCCGGTTCCAAATTGATTGTGGTGCAAGTGCGAACATTTTACCGCTCAAATATGCCGAAGGCGAGGAACTCGCTCCGTGTTCGCAAACACTAGTGATGTGGAATGGCACCAAAGTGAAGCCCGTTGGTACCTGTGCTTTAAAGGTCGTTAACCCCAGGAATAACCAGAAGTTCAAGGTCAGATTTTTGATTGTTAATGAGAGCCTGACACCATTGCTTGGTTTAAATGCTACTGAGAAGATGAAGCTGTTGACTATTCACAAAGAAAATTTCGTGAATGTTGTGGAGGATGTGAGCAGAGACCTCATAGATAAGTACCCAGATGTTTTCGACAAGGGTCTTGGAACTCTCCCTGGGAAAGAACATCTTCAAGTTGATCCTGACTCTAAGCCCGTTGTCCTCCCAGCGCGGAAAATACCTGTGTCCGTTCGCGACAAGTTTAAAGAGGAATTACAAAGGCTGGAACGTATCAAGGTTATTGCTCCTGCTGACCAACCGACCGAGTGGGTTAGTCAGATTGTGGTAGCTGTTAAGAAGTCTGGTGAGTTGCGTGTATGCATCGATCCCAAACCCCTCAATGCTGCTCTAAAGAGGGAACATTACCAAATTCCAGTTATAGATGATTTGTTGCCTGACCTGACAGATGCACGTGTGTTTACTAAAGTTGATTTAGCGTCAGCGTTTTGGCATCTGGAGCTGGATGAAGAATCTAGCATGCTCACAACTTTCGCTACGCCTTATGGGCGATATCGTTGGCTTCGGTTACCTTTTGGCCTCTGCGTTTCGAGTGAAATATTTCAGAAACACCTCCATCAGGAATTACAAGGTCTTCCCGGTGTTAAGTGCATTGCAGATGATGTTCTAATTCATGGCGCAAATGATGCTGATCATGACAGCAATTTTGAACGGTTTATGGGGAGATGTCAGCAGAAAGGCATCAAGCTAAATAGTCAGAAGTTGGAGTTGAAAGCTAAGAAAGTGGCATTTCATGGACACCTGCTTACCACGGAGGGTCTTAAGCCAGATCCTGAGAAAGTGAGGGCGATCGTCGAGATGCCACGTCCAGAGGGGCGAGATGATATACTCCGGCTTAATGGAATGGTCAACTACCTAAGTCGTTTTCTTCCTAATCTGTCTGATGTCATGAAGCCTCTCCGAGATCTTACCCACAAAGATGCGGTATGGTGCTGGGATGACCTGCAAGAAAAAGCTTGGAGTGACGTCAAGAATCTCATTGTGTCTGCACCCGTTTTGGCGTACAAGTCCACGGAAGCTCTTGAAATTCAGTGTGATAGCAGTCAGAGTGGGCTTGGAGCGGCTCTAATGCAAAATGGCCATCCCATAGCGTACGCCAGTAGAGCCTTGACAGAAACTGAGTCCCGCTATGCGCAAATTGAAAAGGAGATGTTAGCTATTGTTTTCTCAGTGGAGAAGTTCAATGATTACACGTTCGGTCGAAAGACCATTGTCCACACTGACCACAAGCCTTTAGAATCGATTGTCAAGAAGCCGTTACATCGTGCCCCTAAGAGGTTACAAGGAATGATGATCCGTTTGCAGAAATATGACCTGGACATCCGATATGAGCATGGCAACAGAATGTTTCTGGCGGACGCACTCTCCAGAGCGTACCTTCCCTCGTGTGCACAAGTTGAGTCAGAATTTGAAACCATCAATGCGGCGAGCCATTTACCAATATCTCAAGCAAGGCTGTTGCAGATTCAGCGTGAGACAGAGAAGGATGAGTCCCTTCAAACCTTAAAGGCCGTTATTCAGCAGGGCTGGCTTGATGACAAGAGTGCCCTGCCTCCTATTGTCTCTCCATATTTCAACATGAGAGACGAAATGTCCGTTCAAGATGGGCTAATTTTCAAAGGTGAGAGAGTGGTAGTCCCGAAAGCTACTAGAGGCGAACTTCTCAGGAGAATTCACAACTCACACCTGGGAGTCAATGGTTGCCTTAACAGAGCACGTGAGTGTCTTTATTGGCCTGGCATGACCGGTGACATCAAGAATCACGTATCTACCTGAAGCCTGTAGAGAATACGAGCGCAGCCAGACCAAGGAAACACTCAAGAGTCACCAAACGCCTAGTCGGCCCTGGCAGTACGTTGCAGCTGACCTATTTGAGCTAGAGGGAAAGAGCTACTTGGTGACGTCTGATTATTTTAGTGATTTCTTTGAACTTGACCACCTCAGAAGCACAACGTCGGTGTCTGTAATCAGGAAGCTCAAAGCGCATTTCGCAAGGCATGGCATACCGGAACAGCTAGTTACTGACAACGGACCACAGTTCTCTTCTAGCGATTTCCTGAAATTTTCAAATGAATGGGACTTTGACCACCGTACCAGCAGTCCCCGTCACAGTCAGTCCAATGGCAAAGCAGAAAGTGCTGTGAAAGAGGCCAAGAAGATTCTCTTGAAGTGCAAGAAGGCTGGTTCAGATGCATTTCTAGCTCTGCTTGATCACAGGAATACACCGCCAGCGGGAATTCAGATCAGCCCAGCTCAGCGCCTTCTTAATAGAAGGACAAGAAGCCTTCTACCCATGTCTGCTGGTTTACTCAAACCGTCTGTAGCTGACGAAGATACAACCCACACGAAGCTTCGCCTGCGTCAGCAACAACAAGCACGTTACTATAATAGAGGCGCCCGTGACTTAGATCCTTTAGAGAGAGGCGATGTTGTAGGAGTCCAACCGTGGCAGGCTGGAAAGAAGGAGTGGCAGAAAGGAGTTGTCAAGAATCGTTTGAGCGAAAGATCCTACGAAGTAGAGCTTCCACAAGGCGTTGGAGGTTTTCCTTTGCTTTGAAACGAAACGAAATGGCATAAACAGATTGTCCTCGAAAACATCCACGCAACGCGCGAGTAATATTCGCGGAAGAACTGGTTACAATGTCTAAAAATAAGATAAGAGGGATTAAGACCTCTAATAATAAACGATTTTGAGAAACATTTCAGAATAAAAAGTACCGCGATAAAAACATGACGTTTCGGCGACGACATGTTGCTATTATCAAATGCAAATAATTGTAGGTTTGTGAACGTTATGGGAAATAATAAGTGAGAAAATGCAGTAGAATAAATGAGGCGGGAATAAACAAAGAATGAGAAAAAATTTTTAATAATAATAATAATAATAAATTTTTAATAATAATAAATTAACTAAATCTCATAAATAAGGCACTCAAACTTTCCGCGACATTTCTTTGAGGTGGTAAACTGCTCGTGAAGATTGGTAGGCCTTTGATTGTGTTTATCCTTTAGGTGTTTACCGATGACGGAATATTTATGCTCCTCAACGCACAGGTGGAGATGACGGCTCGTGTAGCCTATATAATGTGATTAGGAAAAAGAGACCGACTCTTAACACTCAAAATGACTCCATTCCAGCGAAACTGTTTATTTAAAAATTTTTCTCATTCTTTGTTTATTCCCGCCTCATTTATTCTACTGCATTTTCTCACTTATTATTTCCTATATAACGTTCACTAACCTACAATTATTTGCACATGTAAGACCTATTTGGAGTATCCGCTCTCTTACCTTGATAATATTTTAGTTTCCTATATTTCTTTTGTTGGCGATTTAAAAAAAAGTTTCTGAAACTCCCACCGCGGTGTCTATTTGAATTTGGTCAGTGGCTGAATGATTTAGAGAATAATCGAGATCAGGGGGTGTTTCCTCATATCTGCATCACGAGCTCAGTAAAATCACTCTATTGCTGATTGTCACTTTAGGTTATACTGTGTTATAAACTGATTCATGTTTTCTGGACGTGCTTACAATTGACATCTTTGGTAACAAAATCTGTTATAAACTTAGGTAACGCTCTTTTCACAAGATGTATTTTGTAGTCGAACGTTGACACTTGCAAAAACTTAAGTCTTAATAACATGCCTAGTGACAACGTACCCAGTGTCAGATTCTTGCGTAAGAATTTTGTTCGAGCTCGTTTTTAGCTTGCTATTACTGACAATTATGCTATGATTTCGTTTTTAAGCGTTTATAAGATAACAGGACTCTTTACTTTTTTGATAGGATGCTCCTTTCGTAATGGAAAACAAAGATGGCAAGTTGGAAGGCTTTAGTATTGACCTTATCGAGAAAATCGCGGAGATGCTCTCTTTCAGATATGAGGTTTATCTAAGCCCTGACGGTTTATATGGAGGTTGGAATGACGAAACAGGCTACACGGGCATAGTTGGAGAGGTCACAAATAATGTGAGAATCAAAGACAGTGAGAAAACATAAGACATAGATAAGAAACAACACACTAATTTCTATAAAAAAGTATTATTCTCTTGAGCGAGCGCCCACTGTCGTAGATCTGCCTTTTAAAGGTACAAAACCTCTTGTCGTCTCTCGACAATATTTCAGATGCTATATTCAAATTACAATTTTAAAAAGGTATTTCCGATGCAGATTTCAATTTGTATTGAATTCAAAACAATAACTGTTATTGCATAAGAGCGCGGTCAACAAATATGAAGAAGTGAGCTCTCGTCTCTCAAAGATCATTCTCGTGTTTAATTCATTCGACCCATATTGGGGTGAAAATAATCTAAAATATATAAAAGGTTTTTTAAAACAGCAAATACCTAAGGTCACTACACGTGTTTCCGAGAATGAGTGAAATATAATCAATGGAGTTCCGTCCCCGAGGAACATTTCTGTGTTATTTTGTCATGTAAAGCGTGTACGAAAGGGTGGCTGACAAGAAACGTCCTAACTGCTCATTTGTAATTTTGTCAAAGTTACAATTTACGTTATTTTTCGTTTTTTACGCAGCACGCAGACTTGTCTACCTCTCCGCTGACCATCAACTCTGAGCGACTGCAGGTGCTTGAGTTCAGCAAACCTTTCATGCAGTTCACAATGAGCTTAATCAGCAAGAAAGTGGACACTAATGATCACGATCTGACAACCTTCATGCTACCTTACTCCACAACAGTCTGGCTTGTAACACTTGCCTGTCTTCTTTTTGTGACAGTCCTAATGTACTTGGTGAACTTATTCAGCCCTTATGGTCATCGATCGAGCCATATGCATTACGGAGAAACTGGGGAAGAGTTTGACTTCTTCAATAGTTTATGGTTTTGTCTCGCTTCCATGTTGCAACAAGGCGCAGATCACACGCCTAAATCACTGTCAGGTAAGTTATTTCTTTTCCATAGAACAAAACTGAAAGATCAAAAAACGGTAACAGCGATGGTTAATAAGACTTCAAAAGTGAAATTTACTGTAAACAAAAAAAAATGTTAAGGACCGTCATATTGCGATTTATCAAATTCCTTTATTTTGTTAGTAGATGGATCCGTTTCAAAGCCAAAGAGGTTTTCTCAGCAACTGCTCAACTCCTTCGAGGTTCGTCAAGTTGTAGATAGACTTTGGACGCCTAGTAACCTCTGGAAGCTTTGGTAAACCTCATGTAAAGTTCAGCTCTTCATCACGAGATATTCTCTCACATACTTCCAAAACCCAGTAAATACCAATCATTGACTAGTTTTGTTACAATACTGCTCGGTTTTTACGCGTTCTCTGGCGGACGAAAGACATCGTTTCTTTGTTGTAAAGTTTTAAATGACCATGAATGCAAGCTAATGAGATTTACGCATCACAGTGTCCTCATTTGAGAAAAAAGTCACCAAAATACACATAATGTCAAATATGAAGTACTTCTCATAAGGAGCATGCATCTATTAGCTTTCAATCCTGATCATACTATGAAGTGTCATAACGGATACAAAAAAAAAACAAATCCTTTGTCACCGAGCTAAGAAAATAATAATCGCTCATCGTTCTCTCATTGATATTTCATTGTGTGACTTCATTCATTTGGTGGCATCTCTATTTAGAAAATTCCAAGGAAATCCGTATCTCACAACCTTTTCACGCCAGCATGTTAAACATGTTTAAAAATGGTTTAACTTAACAAGGTTAAAACTTAGTTGTTCAGACCGTGTACATCCAACAAGTAAACAAAGTAAAAGCCTGTTTGATTTAAATATTTTATCTAGGTGGTCGGTTGAACTTTGGCTTCTCAAAATAACTGAAGAGCATAATCGACAAATTGGATGAGTAGTTTAGTTGGTATAAATGAGAATCAATCGTAATGAAAAATAAACTCGGCACTTGCTCTTGTGCATGTTGTTTTATAAGGTTTCTTAGTAAAAATTTCTATTTAACAGGTCGTGTCCTGGCTGGCTGCTTTTGGTTTTGTATACTGATCTGGATCTCAACCTACACCGCCAATTTAGCTGCCTTCTTCACTGTACGCAACAGCGAAAGACAAATAAACACATTGGAAGATGTCGTGGAAGGCGATTATCCATTTTATGTCATGCGCGATAGCGCTATTCACGAGTTTTTTCGAGTGGCCGAGTATCACACCTACAGAAAACTCTGGGAACGAATGAACGCCGCCAGCACATTCGTGAACTCTACCGGCGAGGGATATGACATGACACGGAAAGTTGAAAATGCGGTGTTTATGGCGGAGAAACCATCAACCGAATATGTCATTATGCAAAAACCGTGCGATTTAAGAACTGGTAAGGAAAAACTTTTTACCCGAATACAAATATTTTAACCCAATAATGCAAAGTGTACACAACGCAGAACTCAACAAGTGCCCAGTGTCATGAAGTCCATAATACTACTACTAACAATAAGAGATTAAACCTAACTGCAGAGAGGACAGTGCTCTTAAAACTGCAAAGCACTGTACGCAAATATGTACAAATGTCAGTTTGTGACTCTATAAGTGAAGTCTTTCAGGGCAGCAAACTGCTCAACTACTTCTGGTTGTGTACTGCTTGTCTGTCTGGGAGGTCTCAGAACTGGAGGTTGTGGCAGGTTCCCGTTGTTGACTTGACGGACGGTCGCAGAATTCCGTGGACGGCGCTGAAGACTGAGAGCGATGAGATGGAGTGTACTGTCATCTGCTGCGAGGTCTGAGCAGTGTTCGGTTGCATTGGCAGCTTCGGTTGATCGAAGCAAGTGTCTCCGGTTGCTGTTGTACTTGTGCCTACCCGACTCCGCAGTTTAAGGGCGTGGGCTGACATGTTTGACCACGATTGCAGGGTTCCACATTTTGGATCCTTGGTTCCTTGCCATTCTCACTTTGTCAACTGGGCACAGGGGCGGAAGATCACTTTGCTAGAATTTCTGATTTGCTTTCTGCTGGTTCAAACGTTGCATGACGTCTTGGCTGTTGTAAGCTTTGGGTGTGAGTAGCTCAGGAAAAGAGTGAAATTTGTTTCTCGGGCGTCTGGCCATCAAGGGCTGTGGTGGTGACAGGTAGACTCCTTCCAGTGGGGTTGCCCTATAATCCAGGAAGGCAAGCTTCTTATAGGCTGCTTTCCTTCAGAGACGCTTTACTGTCTGCACTGCACTGCACATTGCTAAAGAACTTTCATTGTTAAAGAACTTTCACGGGCAATACAATGATTAGATCGAGATTTCAGCTACGAACGAATTCACTTTTTTCGTAAATTTGTAAACACGTCTAGTCGCTGCTTTGATTGGCTTGTCATAACAATGTGCCGTCGGCGGCCTGTACAAAAATCTCCCTATGGGACCATGAAGCATAGTACATGGCCTGTCTTGAACTGTGCGCTCCCATCCCCTGGTCAGGGTCAATTTGTTAGCCCGGCATCCCGCTCGGGCTTTGAAAGTGTCCATGGTTGACCCCGACAGCATGGTCTCTCTGCCCTGATGGCTAGCTTTCTTCGATTCAGAGCTTTGTAGCGTGCGCTGTGGAGATGAACTTGGCTTGGAATTTAACTGAAAGGGAGCGCTTAACCCTGTACTATAATTCTGCGGAGGAATTGGGGCGGCTGGCATGCTTTTAGCGTTTTTTTTCGCCTCGAGCGGGAGTCAGTCCAGAATCGAGTGTGCAGCCTTTACTCTTTCTTAGGAGAGGAAACTCGAAAAGCAATAACCCGCTTAAATGGCTTCGGATCGAGCTGAAAAGCAAGAGGACAATAGAAAAGACAACAAGGCATTGAGGTAAGCCATTTTTATTGCAAAAATATCAAAATTTCGACTAAAATGTCTATTAACGTTTTTTCCCATACAAACCTTTGTAAATTCAAACCGTTGTAACATAGCACCTCCAAATGCTGAAAGGCCAGAGTCATGTTTCGCGTTATGAAACTCGGGCGTTATGTAACAGTAGACGACGGTGGTAACTAGGTCACGGAACGTTCGCATAAAGATTAAAATAATAATAAAACTCCTCACAACGAGAGCTTGGGCCGCCTGTGACATAACAAATAAATTAAAGACTTAAATAAACTAGCATCATTACATTTAAGAAACAACAAAGCATACAAGTTACCATATATAAACTAGATAAACAGAAACATATATAACTACTACATAGCATGTAAAAGAGACGAAACTTATAAGTTACCGCGGGATAAATCAAAATTAAAAACAATATGGACTAAACTAAAAACTAGGTTGAAGATAGAAAGTATATATTGAGGAAAATGTATATTAAGGAAAAATGTAGGATTTGTAATAGTAAATTGTGTAATAAATCGTCCCCACTGTCGTGTTGGATCTTCTGGTAGTCAGAAAGAGCAATTGTGTTCGAGCGGGCACCTGTGTCAATTCTGAACTTGATTGGGTAAAGTCCACTCTGCATCTTATGGTTCACTGTCATCCAACACAGACTGAGTCATATTGATGTTCCACACGTTTCTGAATCACCATCTGAGCAGTTGTCAACCTTGTGTACACAAAGGTGGGGATTGCACACTGCTAACCAATGGTTAGGCTTCTTACAGTAGGAGCATGTGAATCCCAGAGAGGGAAATTTTTATTGATTCCACTGTTGAGGATCTTTACCACACCTGGGGCAGTGCTTCCCTTTTTGCGAGACAGGTTTCTTCGGACTCTCACTTTCTTCGGAAGTACTTTGCCTAGAAGTTTCGGTTTTTCGGACCCAGTGCTAAGATAGGAGGCTCCTCATCGCGAACAACGCATACTTGCTTGTGGGGCATTTCGTATTGTTATCCCTTTTCGATGGCTTTGGCTAGAGTTAATTCTTCTCCACGATAAAGTAGACTCCCTTGAAGTTTCTTTGTCTGCAATCCATCAAGGATCGAATCAATCAGAATGTCATGAGGGTCACTATATTCGCAGTCCATAAGAATGAGACGAAGATCTTTCACAAAATTATCGAACGATTCGCCTTTGTTTGCGTAATTTCAGTTTGTGCCTTGCGATGTGCTTGTTTTTCGCAGATCGTTCGTAGGCTTCAAGTTTGTATAGAACTTTTACTGGGTCTTCTTATTCTCCTTCTCCCCAGTGGAGCGTCTTGTAGATTTCCCGGCCTTATGGACCCGTACATGTTGGAAGCCATCCGGCTTTTTCTTCTGCTTTGAGTTTGCTGAGCGGCCCGTTGAACACGAAGCCGACATGATTATAAAATAGGCTTAACTCCTGGTATAAATCATTGTTGTCTTAATCAATATGAGGATGATCAAGCGGTATCTGAGACATCACCCAGGATGAAATGCGGTTCGGATGGCTTGTTTAAAGCGAGGATTTTTCAGATGTTGTGGTCCATTGTGGCACATACAATATACAGAAGCCGTGTTGTTTATTTTCGAGTCCTGTGAGCATGCAATACAAGTGTATACCGCTGGCCGGTATCGGCCGCACACGTTACAAAATGTACAATTGTTTTGTTGTTTTCTCTATGCAGTGAATGGTATTCTAGGAGCTGGTAGTTATGGTATCGCTATGGCCAAACACTCACCCTACATCAGAAACATCTCAGTAGCTATATTGAAACTACAGGAAACAAGTGTTCTGGATAGTTTGTGGAGAAAATGGTGGGAATACAAGAGCCAGTGTCCTAAGGAAAAGAGTGGAGCAGGTGTGTATTAGGCTTGTTTATGCGCTATTGATTTTTCAATTTTTTGAACTTCTTTAAGAGGGTCTCAATGGGGTTAACCGTTGACCGGTAAAACAGGTCACGGAGAATACCTTAGTGTCGGGCGGGAAATTAGAAATGTTAACCGTTAGCCGTAAAGAAGATTAACGTAAAAACAATTTTGGGCAAGAAAGTGTCAAGATCTCTTGTCATGACTTTTGTGTGTCTTGTCTTGTGTTTTGGCTTGTAAGCTACATTAGCCTTCATATATAATTCGTTTTCCGCCCTGAAATGGTCCTAAGACCTTAATTTAAATATGTTTACAGTGATGAAAATATATTTTTTAAGTTTTTAAATGATGAAAATTATTTTTAACTCATTGAAACAATGCTAATTAATTTTGATGATTTCTGTTTACCGTAACGAAAATGAACCGTAAGCCGTAAAAGCCACCACGCCATTGATACCCTCCTTAAAAAAAAACTTAAAAGGTACAAAAATATTTGGCCGACTCAGGGCCAAGAATACAGAAAAAAAGAACAAAATAGAGAATTACTTCCAACCAATTGTATTCGTTGACTCCGTGGCGCATTGGTAGCGCGCCTGACTCCAGATCTGAAGGCTGCGTATTCAAATCGCGTCGGGGTCCGCTTGCATTTCCTTTCCTGGATCAAATTAAAGAGAAATTCTTCATTTGCTCTCTCTTTAGTTTATGAATTGGGGAAATCATAATGTTATTAAAAAACTGGGACTTTTCAAATACTTTTAACCTATACGTCATTTGCAGCCGGAAAATTTATTGAATATTAACTTGTTTGTCTTTTTGAGTTAACAGGTCTATATAATGCCAGATCCATTGAAATGCTAAATCTAGAATTATATTTTAAGATATAGGGGTACTGAACAAGACCCTAAAGGACTGACTCTAGGGAGACAGGACATTTTATTTTATTTTCTTTCTTCGCTTTTATTCTTTTAAGCCCATCTCTTTCACTCCCGGCCCCCTCACTCGATGAGAAGACATTGAAGATCTTGGAGAAGCAAATTGCATTGTTCCCAATGGCTCTAGTGATAAACCTGATTTTATCCATCGAGTACCTGACACCAAGAAAACAATAAAGTGACAAACATATCGACCTACGAGATTAGGAGGAAACAAATATTTACAACAACAAGACGTGGACAAACTTTGGCACAATGCACCTGGGTTTTACTAAACGTGCAATTGATATTTGTTTTTCAACGTGCACAGCTGTAGGCGACAGTAAGAGGATTCAGTTGGAGAACATGCTGGGTGTGTACTTAGTCCTTGCAGCCGGAGGATGTTTCTCTGTTATTCTTGTGCTGATCGAGCTGTGGTGGAGAAAACATGGAACTAATGTCATGGCTGCCTTGAGAACAAAGTACTCGTTTATGAGGTGAGTAATTTTCAACACCAACAGGTTTAATTCCGCTTACAACTTTTATTTAGTAGTAACCACATGCCTTCAATTCTGATATCCACTCTTGCTAAATCAAGGCAGCAACTTACTGACTAAATAAGTCTCACTTTCCGTGTTGAATTCCTTACAACAGACAAATTCTCCTTCATCTTTTAATCACCGATTGTCAAAGCTGTTATTATATTTCCCTGGAGGGTTAATTACCTGATGGGGAGATGTGGTTTTCCGTACCCCTCGTAGACTGATACTGGTGCATATGTCGCGCGGCCGTGGCCTGGATACCACAATATTAAAGAAAAGATGCGCATGCCCTATTTCTCTGAGTCGTGGTGTGTGAGGCCATGTCGATTGGCAGTACAAGGGTGGGGAGGAAAAGATGTCCTCCAATGGCCTGGGGACCAGTATTGCTCATATTAGTCTACGAGGGGTTCTGAGAACCACATCTCCCCGTCAGGTAAGTAACCCTCCGGGAAAATATAATTTCTCAAATGAGGCTTTAAGTCCTACAACAGTACAAAGTCTCCTGTAAACTCTATAACAAAGAGGTATTCTGCGATTTGATAATCTAAACCATGAGCACAGTCCTTTCGAAGGCATCAGCAGATGACTCTCTGTGATATAACCGCTCAAAGGTCTGTACAGAAGCCCAGTCCGCTGCTTCCAAGATAAGATCAACCGACAGTCCTGCCGCGTCAGCTGCTGAGATAGACGCTCCCCTAGTTCAGTGGCCAGTATAATTCAGTTCAATTCCGGCCATACGCAAGGCTCTTAACAGTCACCGAGAGACTGACTGACTTGAAATTGCCTTGTGTGGAGAAATAAATGACACTAATAGTTGGGTGGATTTCCGTAATCCTTTCTTCCTCTTCACATAAGCAGTAAGACTACGAACAACACAAATCTTGGGAATCTCTGGGAATGCCAAGAAAGGAAACTTTCGAGCTGGGTGACCAGGTCTGGAGTTCTTTACATGAGTGGGGAGTGAAAATTCCCATCATCCCTCTTTCCTGAGATAATTGGTCAAGTCCAATGCAGACAGTTCATGAGCTCTTGCTGCTGAAGTCAGTGCTAATAATAAAACAGTTTTACAACAAAACTGTTTTAGTGTCAATTCTTCTAAAGGTTCAAGGGACTCTAGGAATGGCAAGGCAGTCTTAACGTTCCATATACAGCAGTATCTAGGTTTAGGGGGTTTAATCTTAAACACCCCTTTCATAAAACGAGCCACAACGGGAAGACTTCCTAACTGAGTAGAGCCAACTGGGTCATGAGCCTCCGCGAGGTAGCCGACCTATAGAGAGCTATAGTCCTGTATTTTAAAGTGCCTTGTGAAACTAGGGATGCGAGGAATGCGAGATCCCCCACTACAGAAGCTGAAATTGGACAGTAACCCCATTGAGAACACCAGCGTACCCAGGCCCTCAAGGGGCCCGGGTACCGCTTCTAGGTGGCCGTTCCCCATGAGGCCAGCAAGATGTCAACAACTTCCTTTGAAAGGCCTGTTGCTTGGTAAATGCCCGGGGGGCTGAGGACAGGCCAAAGGGAGGGCACTGAAACTCGTATGTTCTGTCCTGATAGATGAACCTCAGATACTTTCTGTGGGAGTGATGAATTACAAGTGCGTAATATGCATCCTTCAGGTCTAATTTCATTACGCAGTCTCCCTGCCGTATTAGAGATTTCACTACTTGCAGTCCCTCCATCTTGAAGGACTGCTTCCCCAGGAATCGATTTAGAGCACAAAGGTTGATGATGGGTCCATAATCACCATTTTCTTTTTGTACTAAGAACAGGGTTGAAGTGAATTGGTGGTCCTGCGGTCTGACTTCCCGGACGGCTCCCTTTGCTAATAAGTTCTTGATAGCCATCTCCATATGGTGAGCCTCCGAGTTGCATTTTACTCTGGTTACTCTTATGCGCCATTGCCTGCAAAAGGGAATCTTGTACCCCTGAATTGTTTGTAAAGTTCAATTGTCCTGGCTTATTTGTTCCAGTTCTGAACAAAAAAAATGTTAACGAGCTACTGTTCCGTTGGTGGGGGGCGTGAGCATTTGGAGACATGGGAACGGATAGTCAGCTTGAGCTGGTCTTGGGGTCAGATTGCTGGGAGGTGGATCCTGCTGTTCTGGCCCTTTTGGTAGGCTGTGGGTTAAACCTGAAGCCATATCCCCATTTCCGTTTCCCTCCAACTCGACTGTTGTCAGTGGTGCGGTAGTTTCCACGAAAGGGCTGCTCCCTCCTGTGTGGTCCTTTGGAGAAGTGTTTGGAGGCTGGTGTGCTGATAAGCTTGCTATTAGTTGAGCTAAGGTCATGTTCACTCTTGATCTTTGCATGGAACTTATCCGGGAAAAAGTGCTTATCTGCTGGGATACCTTCTGGTTTACCAACTTCAGTGAGGAACTCAGAGAAGCGTTTTTGCCTCCAGGCATTGAGGTTAAACTTGGCATTTTCAAGGAAGACTAGAGCATCTTCCAGGTCCAGTAGGTCCTTAATGGCATCAGGGTCAGGACCTTCATCCTCATCCTCTCCCCCTGAACTGTCAAGGGCTGTCAAGGCAGCTAGCAAGGTGTGAGCCACAACCAAGAAAGCAGATTGATATTCAGCCAAGCCATCATCAAAAGTGAGTTCTTTTATTTTAGTGTAACCATGCCTCTTTTATAATTCCTCTTTCATCCCAGCCTCCATCGTTGAAGCTACCAGTAAGGACTCGGTGTCTTTAATTGTGTATAGGAAGTGGTAAGTTCTTTCCACTTGTCTTTGGACAGGGACCTGGAGAAGGCCTTATTTGTGAAACGCAACAGGTCTTGAGAGATGACCGTTTCTTGTTCGGTATTACAAAAACCGATCCTCTCGGGAGGTTGTTGGCACCGGCGTTACATCGGTGGATTTTGTCACCATGTTAACCTTATCCTTCGGTTCATGTTCTCCCGGTAAGGAGAGCGAGGCAAGGACACCTTGCAAGACCGCTGGTAATGATTTTGCCGCAGACTCGGATCGGGTCAGACGGCGACAAAGTGTCGGCCTAAAGACACAGAAGGCGGTCGTTGACTCGTACCTTCATCCGTGCAGCTCCTTGGCTTTAAGTGCTTCAACAAAACGACAAAACTAATGCAATCGAAACTGCTTACATTTTCAGCGGTTTCGCCAGCCATATCCGCCATTTAAACCACAGTGAATGAAAGAAAAACACTCCCAATGAGCAGAGAAGACAGAAAAACGTGGTGAGCTGAAACGCGCCACGAAACGAAGAGGAATAGCGCACGCGCATCTTTTCTTTTATATTGTGATATACAGGTCGATTGTGGTATCCAGGCTGATATAACCTTTGCCAATTATGAGCTTTTTTTAATGACTTTCTCTTCTTCGTCTCAAACTTTCGTGGGAAAAAGATTAAAAACCCAGCGCTCGTAGAAAATGTTTTTTTTTTCCACTGGAAATTGAGCTCGAAACATATATAAAGGTATTTTCGTTTGAATCGTTATGAAATGACCTTTTGCAGATAGTTTTTCCTTTATGGTCAACAAAAATGTCTGATTACGCCGAACGGGCAAAACCCGCCGAAGCCACGCTTTGCAAAAATCTTTTCACAAACCCTGACCTCGAAGCGAATAATAGCTATCACACATCGGCAAATGTACAATCTATTTCTTAACAATCCAGCTTTATCGTGTTAAAATTTCAGCAAAATGGAAGAAAACCAGAATTAATTAGATTTTTTTTTTTCACCCGCGTCATTGCCGTCACGTCACGCTCACATTGACGTTCGCACGCTTACTTGTTTTGCGTTCTTTCCCACGGATTTTCGAGGAAAAGAGAGACTGCTCGCAGTCTATTCTTGGTTTTCATGTGACGTAATCATATTCCAAAATTAAAAATTACCTTTCCTTTCTGAGGTTTTAGTTTCTTCAGATAAACGACCCTATAGAAACTTGATGTTTCACAATGTTTTAGCTCGACAGGGTTTTCCCTTTAGTAATAAATTACGTTTGAATTTCCAAACTTTTGCGTTACGTGACATAAAAATGGTGGCCCCAGAAGGCTGTCGCGTAGGTCAAAAGATTAGTTATCGCTGTAGTTGTTGCTAACTAAACAGTGCTTTATTTCAACGTGTCGGATCTCTAGAGCCATAATTTTTCATTTCATCAGCAAAACTCAGTGACAGATGTTTCTGTTACTTTACGGCCGCCATATTTGTGCCCCTCAGAAGGGCACAAACATGGCGTCTCCATACAAAGCTCTATAAATTTGGGTGGCACACTTCTGCAAATAACGCGCCAATGAAAATCAGCAAAGACCTGATTCTTGGCGAGGTTGTTAATATATCACTCATCTATCGTATCTCAGATTCTTGACTTTATTCATTTAATGGTTACGATTTTTAGTTTTTATCACATGACTGGTGAAAACCGAGAATTGCTTGACGACTCAACGAAAGTAGCCACGGTCGCCCATAGCAACCGAAAAACACGAACAACATTATCCGACGTTTCGGTCAAAAAATCCCAGAATTATCACCTGAGAGCTAAACCTTGAATGGGAACATCTTTTCCGAACTTTCCTTACGTGATTTAGATGAAAAAATGACCTCAGGGGGCTAGAAAAGAGAACGAAACAGAAACCAGAGCAGACAGCATAATTAGCTAATGGTGTTCAGCACGAAAACTGAAATAAAGCTTACTTCTGGATAATTTCAGTCTTAAAAGCCAGCAAATGGTCCCAAATTACTCCCTGTATCCTTACAAATGTCTGAGGTCCATCTCTAAAAGATTTTGCCCCAATTTTTGAGCAAATAAACTGAAATAAACATTGCTCGCGACTGACCGCCATGATCTTCGTTTGAATACTTTAAAATTAGCTAACTTGACTAAACTCTCCTGAGAGGGGATATGACGAAAAGAGCTGAAAAATCGCCTATAATTGCCTTTTTTTAAGGTAAGTCCACTGTCCAAATTTGGCGAGAATCAAATGTAACGACAATTTTCTGTCACGCTTTAAATAAGGTGTCCGTGAGATCGTCAAAATCCTGTGCAGACAAGGTAATGAGTTGGAATGAGCAGCTCATTTGGAAGGAAGTTGGAATTAGCCAGGTTTTAACAATCAAGCGTTAGTTAATGCGAAAACTGTTGAAGTAGAGCACTTGTAGAGCACTCTACGGACATTGCTCATAAGACATACTTAAACTCGTTACTCTTTTGCATAACTGAAACAAGAAACGTAAGTCAAGTTCCTAAACGGCTTTATTATAGGGATACTGGATAACATACCAGCGGTCATGAGATAAACGCCATAGGCATACAACTCATTACAGAATACTTTTGTTCCATTCTTTTCCTAGAGAGAAGAGTTTGACGGTCGTTCGTGTCCAGCCTTCAGCTGTTCAAGCAAAGAATGAAGAAAAAAACGAAAAAGATCAGAATAACGAGGGAACACCATGCTAATGACACTAAAACAACATGTTACACATCGTCTTCTATGCTCGTAGTGTAACACTAGTAAAAGACAATCGAAAATATGAAGACGCAGGCTTGCTGATCCAAGTTATAATCTATTGGGAGATATCTACAACTGAGGTAGAATGAAGCACAAGAAATGTAGTGCAGCATTTCACGATCAGTAGCGTACTATTAATAGGAGACACTGATCCTAACTCCATCATCACATTACAACTTTGCCCCTTGCAGTTTGATCCTAAAAGCAAGTAGCTTCCCGAGCTAAGTAGAGACGGAAAATGTATTTTTAATTGGGTGCTTTTTTATGTGTAGAGTGAAACACAACCTATTCGAAAAAGAATTGCTTGAGTAATACGAACATCAACGAAACAATTTGACAAAGGTGTAAACAGTTTCTATATCCCGTGGCTGCCACCGGCGTGCAGTGAAGTTCTTTTTTGTGCTGAAACATCTTGATATGACTCTAGGAAATGTAGCGCTGAGAAGAAGCAAAGCATTTCGTTTGTTAATAACAGGCAAATTACGAATAAAACGGTAATTGGGTCATCCTGTGGTAAGAAGAATATCTCACTCGTTATTGAAACCCGTAAGCTCTCAAAACAACAACAAAAGAATAGATCTTGAGTTTTTCATACCGTACTCCACCTTATCATGTAATCTTGTATCCAATCTTGTATCCATGTTTGTAAACAAAGGATTAGATTTCTTGTATAAAAATGTTTTTGAGTGCTGATGGTTTTTGGAGTTTGAAACTACTCCCACTCCGACAACTACTTAACAAGATAAGCAATATAAACAGAAAATGTCATAGCAGAAAAGTTTCTAAAATGAAATTAAAATTTTCTTTAATC
>CM042758.1:7356261-7361261 GCA_022496165.2 Catalaphyllia jardinei | reverse complement strand
GTACAAACAGTTAAGAAAAAAGAAGTTCTTATCGTTCTGCCTTTCTTATGTCATTACAGGCTCAGCAAACACCTCACAAAACGCTGAGGTCTTGTATAAACGAATTCTATGGTATTTTGAACGTCAACGAAACGCCGATTATGTTACAGAAAAACAGAACATTTTAAAGCCCTAACTAAAAATTGTAACGAATCTGCAATTGCTGATCATGTTTTCTTAACCAACCATAGAATTAAGTGGGATCATTTTGAAATATTAGCAACTGGTCGATCAGAGATGCTTTGTAAAATTAGAGTCTCTGTATATCCGTGATCTTAAGCCAGCCTTAAATGAAAACGTTGGCAGTGAGAAGCTTCATCTCTATTATTAGCATATTCTTGTCGTTTTATGTCAATCAATTTCGTTAGTTCCCAGTCCGTACAGTTGTATTTTTTAATTTAAATTTATCTGTAACTGAATAATAGTCACTTCTGATGATGTATGTTGTAACATACGAAACGTTAAGTTTGTCGAGAACGATTTCTTTATGATTAATATAATTAATGTTATAAATTGTCACATTGTAACGAAATACGAGAATTGCAACGCGAATAGGAAGATTTCGTGACATAATATTTCGCAACATTGTTTGTGAACAAGGTTCAACACTGATGACAAAGTTCAATAACGATAGCAAAGTTCAACACTGATTTGCATGCGTACAGTGAACCAAATAAGGGAAAGAAACGTGTATTAATTGCGAAATTGTAACTAAAATAGGGTATCTTACAGTACTTTATTACGCAACTAGAACTGTAAAACGAAGTAGCACTAAATTGTAATAGCAGATTGGTTTTAGATTGTTAGAATGTTAGTATGTGGATTGTCAGGAGTGATCGAAGAAAATAAACGTGTTTAGCAAAAGAAATATACCGTCCTCTTGATTCCGCGACAGAGTTTATAAAAGTTATGCAGTTCAAGCAAATGTTTGCAACCGTTGTTTGCGTTTTAGCTCTGCACATGTAAGATGTCTGTTGAGTAGAGAAGAGAGTGGGCATATTAAACACTTATAATTTGGGTTACTAAATATGGCTTGTTCTCTTTTATGTTACTGAGTCGGAAAATAGAACCATTTAGTGGCTCATTTGACGTTTTTATATTAGCTAAGTAGTATTTATAATAAAGTTTCCATATCACGCGCTCTGATTGGCTGAGACAGCGTGCTTTATCAGAGAACAGATCACGGGTTGATGACACTAACAAGACTTTCAAATTTTTGCTTCGGAATTTTGACAAATTTGATCCAAATTAATCATCCCCTGTGCAACTCAGACAAAAGCAATGTGAACGAGTTATTTGCCAGCAGTAAATAAATATGGCTCATGGAGACCATTGTTGACAGCAGTTGTGTAATAAGACGTTTTGCTAGATTCCCTCAAAACACGCAGCGAATTCTTCGATCAAAGACATTATAACGACAGAGAATACCAATTGAGCTGTCTCTGTTTATAAAGTAGGCTCGATTTCCTGCTGTTATGGGAGTCCGGTCATATGTCCTCCTCCCAACTACGGCTGGATCACTGGTCCGTAGCGCTTGTCCGTGACGTCACATCCGGTTTTTATGCAAATTACCATGCGCCGGAAAAAAATGGCGGAGTTTGTTGCACGCAAAAAAAAGAAACCTGTGGGAGTGTTTTGGATAGTCCAAGGAAAAGCGTAAAAAAGACAGGGACTCATTTCAAAGCTACTAGAAATCGTAGTCAGCAAGCATTTCGTTACGAAGGGTATCTTTACAGCGATTGTCACCAATCACTGAGTAAACAAATATTTGAGTTAGTCGAAATCGTCGATCCTGCGCCAAAGAGAACTGTCTTCTGAAACCAGGAATCATAAGCCAACGTTGCTTCTTCAAGCCTGCCTGTGTTGCAAGACCTCTTTAGCAAACTAGAGCTTTACCTTGCCAGTTTACCATGCCGGTTCTACCACTATGTGTAGCATGACTGAATGTCGCTAGTCCTTCAGAATTTCCAAAGGAAAGAAGCTCCCGAGTTTAAAATGAATGTAATAACTCTTTATTTTCTTGGCAAAAAAGATACCAGAGATTAAGGCTGCCAATTGCTATCCTGATTTTAATGATCCGACAACAAAGTGAACAAAATTGCGTGTCGTGCTCTGGTACACGGGCGTAATAAAACTCGTATTCTAGCTTTATATGGTTTAGTTTTAGCCCTTCTTTTTTGGATTATTAAAAATTGCGGTTACTAATTATCAAAGTTCAAAAATCAAGTAGATTTACGAGTGAAGATCGCCCAAAATAACCTTTTGTCCTGGCAAAATAGAATATTGAGGGACATTCGTTTCCTTAGTGGTCCGCATCTGTAAATAATGCCAAGTGTTCGACGCACAGTAACGCGGCCATACATACATGAAAAACTTATTTGTCTGTTGTTTTGGGTGTGCTCACAAGGGCAGATAGTTCGCTTGATAATAATTAATAAAACTTACTGAGATTTCAGATTTGTGCTTTGAAATGTATCACCATTATAATCATCCTTACATAATTTACAAAACTTCTAAGGCTTGCAAGGTTTTTCCAAATCCCTTAAATCTGCATCAAAATGCAATAGTAAACCCTCCCTACGGCATAGTGTAGCATGTACATTCCTAGTTGTCAGAACAATACATCAACATGAAATCTGCAGTTCGCAGGGCCCCACAGGTCAGGTGTGTTACTTCCTTCCCTGCCATTCTTATAGTGGTATGTTTCAATGTTTTTTGAAGGACCCTAATGGATTATGACTTTAACCCCTCGACTACAAACTCTCATTTCATATGCAATTGTCATTATCAAACTTCTTATGTTGCCATCTGATTTGGCAAATGACTAAGAATGTTCTCCTGATTTAGGCTGCGTTCTTTGGGTTATCTGGATCAGGATCAGTGATCCAAGATCTGTCTGGATCATGGTGCATCAGAGAAACTGATGAATCCATAACCAGAATGAATTCATCGGTTCTTTTGATTCACCATGATCCAGACAGATCTTGGATCACTCATCCTGATCCAGATAACCCCAAAGGAATGCACCCTTTGTTTATCAATTCTGGCTTGAAAGACATCGCATTATGTATTCTTTGGATCTCCTTGTATCATTCAAGACAACCTGTTTTACTGTGACAGTAAATAACAAATTCATAATCGATAGAGAGATAAGAAAAAAGGGTAAAGGTGAGGTTTGCAATTACCACTGACAACTTGACCTTAAATGCAATGTTTTTTCGATCGAGAATCTGATGAAGAATGACAAACTCTTCCATCTCCAAGGCTTAATGTTTTGTCTTTGGTTTCTTAGTTGCTGTTGTGCTTCACACAACAAATGAAAGGGGACCTCTTTTAAGAGAATATATTTCACTTATTCTTGAAAGCTTTTTGTGGAATGCCTGCTCTCTCTTTTTTGGGGGCTGAAAAGCCCCTGTAAAAAAGTTATTTTTGAGTAGCCATTTAATGGTTTGATATCTGTGTTTAAAAGAAATTACATAAAGCCATTAAGAATGCTAAGAGGCCTAAATGATCACAAGATAAAAAATAACTGTCACAACTTAACAAATCATGCTGAACTAAATTGAGATACTGTATAATACCATAATAGTATAGGATAGGTTTGATTGTATTGTTAAAGAATTTAAGGTCCAAAACTGAATTGTACATTTCTAACATGTATTTGTCATTTATGTATCTCTGCAATATCAAAAGACAATATGAACAATAAAATCAATGAGCCTTTATTTTCAACCAGCAGAAGGTATTACACAATTACTTTAAGTATGAAAGATTGTGACGGACGGTCAGAACTTGCTTTGATAAAGCCCACATTTCATGTATCCAGTGTTTTCTTAACATCAATTTGGAATCAACTACGACAAATATTACAAACAAACCACTCTAATTCTTACCAGTGTCGGACATAATGGGCTTCATTACTGGAACTAAGCCAAAGCCTTTTGAAGTTTTCCTGTAAGTTGTACTTGTGAATATAGGTAGCCATCGGTTAAGCTTACATCCATGAAATATACCTCCCTCGACTCCTTTTTTGCGTGTAACGCTTTCGTCATTTTGCTCATCTCTAATAAAAGCTGCTTGTATACCTATTGAAGTAAGGACCCTGGCTCGGTCCTGGATAAGCGAGTTGAGCAGAGAGGTAGCCAACGAACAACTAGTATATCAGACATCGGATATGCATATGATCGAGAAGGACTGAAAATCACGAATGTTTCTGAGGCCGTTGGCTGTGAAACTAAAATATCTTTCCCTTCTAACAAATTGACAATGGTTTCCTGTTGTGTTTCTCTAAATTTCTTGATATAGAAGCGCTCTAACACATATTTTACAAAAGAAGAAAAACTCATCCGCACTGATATCCGCCATGTTGGATAGACAAGTGACAGAATTGACCAATCACAGGGAAGCCTGCTCGATTTGAGCAGGCTTCTCTGTGATTGGTCAAGAAATACAATGGGTAGACCAGTGATCCAGTCGTGGTGTGGGGCGAGGAACGCGGGCTCACAAAACGGCTGGAAATCGAGCCTATTTATAAAGAGAAGCTTTATTTTTGTAAAAATGCTCAAACTTACTTACATGCAGGGTAGAAATTCTCGCTCTCTTATTAATAGCGATCAGATGAAAGCTTGATCCTGTGCTCAAGCTTTGAGCTCCTTGTTTCGTAATTTCCATAGGAAAAGCGCACGTTTTCATGAGGCACAATACGGCCGAATTCCTCTGGACTAGACACCTTTACCTGCCTCTGGATCCTGATAAAAAAAGCGAACTTTGAAAGCATCGTTCTTCTCTCGAAAGCACCTCGGAAGTGAAAGCTTAGCTGAAGTCTAGTATGTGATTAACTGCTGTCGTCCCGTTAGCCAATCAAATTATTTTGAACAATTCTGACAAGGATTGTGATTGGCTTATTTTAGCGTGCTTTATCAGAGAACAGTCCATGGCTGACGCCACTCGTAGGAAAATTA
>CM042758.1:7333040-7348661 GCA_022496165.2 Catalaphyllia jardinei | reverse complement strand
TGGACAAATTACTTAGCAAAACATTAACGATGGCACCTGCCTGAATCTTTCATTATAAGTGAACAATAACGTGTATTTTTTATTTACAACAGTGCTAGCACGACCAGAGAGAGAAGGCTGTCATTAGAGCATATTGTTGTCCATGTTCAACTTGATCTTAATGAAGTAATCATCAACTATATCTAGAAAATCACGGAAAAATTCAATGGAAATTGAAAACTGAAAACCGCGTTCTGCACAATGCTAACGCCTGTCCGACTGGATGATCCCGCTTTGAGAGGAAAGGTATTCGTCATAAGCATCGCCATGAGGATGGTTTTCAATCGCTGCCTCTCTCTGTGAGTCTGTTAACCCATCATCTGTTTTCCTGAAATGAGCGGCGTACTCCTCAAGGGATATACCAAAATTGGCTAAGGCTTCAGTATTTGCAGCTGCAGGAGTAACTTTTTAGAAGAAATCAGATCTTTGTACTTGCTGAAAGGTACCAAGGCCGATTTCTTGTAGGTGAATCATTTGGCTCTTAACAGTGTCTCCATCTGGCCTGGTTCGAGAGCTAAACTTCCTGTATATCCGTTTCGGTGTGACAAATGCGCCAGGGTGCTTTAAAATGGCTTCCTGAATTTCTTCAGCACTTACGTCATTTCTGGCTTTCACCTCACCAATTGCAGCGCTCTATATGACAGTGTGAAAAGAAGGTAACAGAACCATGATTTTCATTATTTGTAAATAGAATCAGATGGATCACAGCTGCAATTGAGTACAGTAGAGACAGGATCAGAGGTGTTATAAATTATGCGCTTCTAGTATAATTTTCAATGCATTTCCCGTGCTTTCCTCCTGGTTTTGCCAAATCAGGAAACGATCAAGGAGACCATTATAATTTACTACTAGCTTTGGCATTACGTACTTCAGGAAAGGATGTGGTTGCGCAAAACAGGAAAGAGCCAAAGCTGCTGGGGGAACCCCAACCCTTTTGTTTGTATTTCCTTTCGTTTCGTACAAGTGATCGTGAGAACCGTCGTAACACTGTAATAATCGTTTCATTGCCGGAGCCGAGGCGCTCGTCTTGAATCCGACTACCTCCTTGAACCATTCTTGACATTCATCGATGCACACAGCGCTACGCGATTTGTACTTCGCGAAAAGAACTTAAACAAACCTTGCGAGCTGGCATCCTCAAGAAGCAATTCACCGCCAACTTTTCCATCATGGCGCTTACTGCTGGTAGACAACTAGCAAGTAAGAACTCCTTGCATGTGCGTAAAACTTTTGCAAAAAGTGAGAGCCATTCTTGGATCTCGGGTTTGGCCACCTCATTCCAGGGAATTTTCCAGTTCTGAGCCTCAAGAATGATGGACTCGATGGAGACAACCTCCCCTGACAGACTTGACGCCATAGTTAAGCTAAAACACCGTTGAAACTGCGACAGAACCACGCGGAAATGAAACGTTAGAGAAATGACGCAATCAAGCGGGGAAGATATAATTAAAAAGTTAAAACAAAACTTAACGAGCGTTCTTGGGCGAAAAAATATGCGAAAAAAAGATAAGCTCAGAACCTTTTGTCAAATATAACGCGAAAATTGCGGAGATACATCGAAGGAAAGGAAACGTTATGTGAACCAAAGTGACAATAAAAGTGCGAAATTGATAAATAATTTTGATTGATTTCACGACAAACGTGTATGACAGCAATGTTTGTTGATCAAGCAACACAATGGTAGATCTCATTCCAGCCTATTCAACAATGAAATTGGCGCGTCTACCTTTGTGGTGGTCTTTTTTTAGTTACAAAAAAGGAACAGAACATTTGAAAACAGGTTTCTGTGATCAAAATCCGTGGGAAAGTATCTATATGCTAAATCCACCCTATGCCGGCCTTGTGACAACGAGAATGACGTCCAAAGTTGCACGGCACAAGCACAACTGTCGAATACTTTCAAAGCCAGAAAAAGGCATTGAATCATGACAGGTCCCGCAGACGCACGGAGAGCCAGTTTAATTCGCAGCCATGAACATACCTAAAATTACGCCACAGTGGAAATGCACCTTATTTCATTTTATGGACGCAAAGCCACTAATATAAGCCTAAGTAAATTACGTGACACTGGAAATTCAACCACAGGCTTTGCGCAGTGGCGCGACCGCTTGGCGCCAGTGGATTTTCACTGTGGCGTAATCGCACGTACATTCAAGGGCGTCAATTTACCTGGCTTTTCATGCGCTGAATAAAAAGTTGCATGACAGTCTCGCATCTGCGTAAAAAGTAAAACGCAAGATGGTGACTCAACTTTTTCTCAGTCAGCCCAATTTCCAGGAATACTCTTTATCTGGCAAATTTACACGGCAGACATAATGAAATACCTTTAAAAGGATCACGCACTCGTTGGCGTAACCGTAGGCGCTCCGTCAGGTGATATCAAAAATTGAGACTTGAACAAATATATTGGCTAAAGAACAGGCCTGCGCCTCCTGTGAAGAAGTTGAAGCAAGTACTCGTTTCTGAAAACATGTTGCCAGCATTTCTTGTCAGGCGAAAAATAACTCTCTTTCTCTTATTGCTTCTTTTACCGAATGCAAGCTCAGTTAAACTGCCTGAAGAATGGAAGACCATCACCGGGCGCGCACTTGAGGCATGGATGAAGAATCCAGAAAGCTTTCCTCACAGAGTTCCTGGTGCCTACTTTGGTTCACTTCAGCGTGATCACTGTAAAATCCCTGATATCTCTATCTGGTATCCTCTTACTCAATTTCAAATAGACTTGGCGTGTCCTAGTTGTAAAAAGCCTAGAACATTGTTACGGGCAGTCCGGTGGAAGGATGGGCAGACATATTATGACCAGCCGAGAATGTTGTTTTGCATTCAAAGGCAAGTAATTTTAGTAAGCCGAGTCTACCGCTGCTGTAATGACCACCAGGTGTTAGCACACGACGCAGGAATTTTGGAACTGGTTGCAGATAACATAGAGGTTCCTTTTGTTCTTTTTCACCAACATGGCGTGACGCGTGACTTATTTCGTTATATAATGTCACACATTCATGCGGGACTTAGATTTACCGATATCAAACGCCTTCTTGGACAGCTGTATTATGACATACTCGCTTTCGATAAATCGAAAAGTTTTTCTCTTAGCAATGCTCCGCAAGATACCTTCATTAACACAAACACCAAAACAAATCAACGCCAGATTCAGAATCCAGGAAGGAGATTGATCACAAACTGTTTTGTGATGTATATATGAAATAATCTTCGCTGTTATTTTGACCAAGAACACATGTATTCCCAGCGTATGTCTCAACTTCCTTTTGTTTGGTTGTCAGCAGATCAGTATCTGCAAACATTGGTGCTTGGTTTCAAGGAGTATGGGTCAAACAATTTGATTCGCTTTTTACTGTCCTGAATGAAAAAGGACAAGTGTTAGCCTGGAAATTGACCAGAGATACTTCCTTTGAAAAAGTAAAGAACATTATCCAGAATCTTAAGAGGCGATTACACAACAACGGAATCAGCACAACATCAATATATATTGACAACTGCTGCCAGTGGAGAAATTTACTTCAAAATATATCCGGGGAGGATGTAAGCGTGAAGCTCGACCTTTTTCATGCTGTTCAAAGAGTAGTTACGATAATTCCTAAACGAGGATCGAAGGGGTCTGTGATAAAGGAACTTCGCCGACGCCTCAAAGAAGATCTGAAACTTGTTTTTCGCGATCCTTCCGACCTAGGAACAATAAGAGCAAAGAGCACTCCTTCAAAAGAAATATTACTGGAAAATTTTGAACATTTCCTTACAAAGTGGCACCGCGTTGAGAGCGACGGCGAAACAGTTTTAACTCAAGCAGCTAAGAGGGAAATAGAAAACCTGAAAAAAACACATAAATAACGGTTGTTTGTCCAACATTCCCGTTTCCTCTGGATCGAACAGAAATGAAGCCAGACATGAAGCCTCTCAACATTTCAAGGCAAAGACTAGGTATCCGATTAGCAGTAGCACTGCTATGAGTGTTTTTCTATATACGGAATGAGAAAAAAGAAGCGTACTTTGCACAACCGTGATCAAAAATGTACAGGAATATCATCAGGCCTTTCTCAAATCCGGAAAGCCTTGTGCACGGAGGCGTTCGGGGTGGAGCCGGACGTGAAAAAATCCAACCCCGGGAGTGAGGATGAGTTTGACACATGCGTTATCTGGCCAAATGATACGGACCCGTGCAGCTCATCTGACGATGATGATACTGACATACAAAACGAAGAGGTGATCGAAGCTGTAAAAAGCACACATTTAAAGTACTCTGTAGCCAAACAGCTTGCCTCTAGGGCGAAATGTGATGTGCACTCCACTACTAGTTCGTTGAACTTCATGGACTTCTGTTGCTATCTAACTCACGTTACGCAGAAAGCGATGATGAAACAAGTTGGCGTCGGGTTGATGCACTTCTCAGTGCATATGGTTTTCAACGTGTTGCAATGCTAAAGACGGGGACTGCTTGTTCTCCGCGGTCGTCTTTCAGCTACAAAGCCGATACGCTAGTGAAGAAAAGGACCCGCCACTTTGCCAGCACCTACGCATTTTAGGAATTGAAGTTGACCAGTCAGATCTTCAAATCATTACACAGAAATTTTGGGAACTTACCGTCAAAGAATTTTTTGGAGTCCGCAGAAGCGAGTACGTGTCTTATTTAGATTGCTCGCATCATGACCAATTCGAGAACATGGCTAGCAACTTTGCTGAGAGGGGATTTTTTTATTGCGAACTTGGCAAACATCCTTCAAGTCCCTTTGGTCATAATATCCTCAATTGAGAACTTTCCAGTCATTCCTGTTATTCCCAGGGAAACCCCCTTATCTAATGTCCCATTATATATTGCGTACCACAGAGTCGGCTCTGGGCATTATGATGCCACGATAGAGGCACAACAGGAAACCTCTCCGGGGCCTTTGGTATCGTCTGCAGTGCTGCACACTGACTCAACCTAAGTCAAAGACCGTTTGCAGCCTGAAGGAGACCTCAAACAAATCACGGCAGTAGGTTGTAAGTATGGCAGAGGAAGTGCAAAGAACAAAGAAGCGTGGCAATTTTGTCATATTTATAAAGACGGATGTAAGTGTTTCCAGAGCGTCAAGGGCTGTACAAGTAAGTGCGCCTGTTTAAACTGTGGCAACCCCTATGGCAAGCGAACGATAATGCATTCAGTGGCCTCGGATCCCGTTTCCAGGAAACGTAGAAGGCCTATTGGAAACGATGTCTTGCCAGGGTCAAAAAGTCATTTTATGGAAGGCAGAGGTATAGACGTCATTGCACCACCTTGGTCAACGTTAGAAGAGCTTCTTTTCAAGGAATGCATGTTTCATGTAACATCTGTGGATGCCGTAGACATCACCCTTCTAGAAAAATGTACAATAGTGCTGTCGAAAAGTATTGTAACAGTACAATTTCGGGCGCCAGTTCTTCACACCTTGAAGTCATCCCGAGGGAGCGAAATTTCAAAGATATTGAAAAAATGCTCTCTCGAATGCGGAAAGAAGACAAAGTTTTTAGGGTGATATTTACCAAACAAATACAGTTAAATTTTGATGCTCCTGGAAAAAGCACAAGGGAGTAGTTAATATTAGTTCAGCACCGTAAACAATTGAGATAATTCACAATTTTTGTAAATTTGCCTTCCTTAAAAGTACGGGGTTTTGTGCATGCCTTGCTAAACATCGTTCAGTTGAATGTATTTGTTGCGTTTTAGAATTTCCCTCTATCTTAACATTCGCGTTTCGTTTTAATCTTTAAGACGTTTGTCGTGTTTTTAGCCTTGCAGTCAGTGTTCTTTTGTGATTAAAAACTACACGAACAGTTTGAAAAGTTGAAACTAAAAAATTAACACTGGAAAGTAGAGATAATGTTTTTGCTGCCGAAATACGTATTTTATATCAGAAGAAATCGTTCAAATTGTATCAAGCATATGATGGAATTGTTGTTTTAGAGTTTCCTCTTTTCCAAAAGACTCGTGTTTCGTTTTCATCTTCAAGGCGTTAGTCCTGATTTTTACCTGCATTTAATGTTCTTTTGACGATTTTAATCTAGTCTGCAACATACATAAAGATAAAAAGGGAGGCATTCAGTACTCATTCAAAGTCGAGAGAAGTAGAGATCTAAAAGGAAAATTTTGAACTGAGTGACATTTGCCTTGTTCTCAACCCAGATGCCACACGTTTTACTTGAAGAACGAAAAAAACAGAAATTCAATGCCGTTTAGATTTTTTCCTTATTAGCAACACCCTCTGTCCAGCTACCAGCAATGCCGAGATTCTTCCTGATTACCGAACCGACCATTCAATGATTACAGTCCGCATCAACACCGCTACAAACCCTAGAGGACCAGGTTTTTGGAAACTTAATACGCACCTTCTAACCGAAAGCGAATACATAAACCTAAGCAGGAAAACAATCACAGACGTCTCAAAGGAGTATGAAGGTCAGAACGAAGTTGACGAAATTTTATTGTGGGACGTTATCAAGATGCAAACTAGAGCGACCTCAATCCAGTATGCCAAAGAGAAAAAATATTTTTTTAGAGAAAGAAGACCTTGCACTCGAGAGAAAACTTGAGGAAAACAACCTTTCAGAACCACATAAAAAAAATTTGCAGACCGAACTGCGAATAAAGAAACAACAAGAAGAAATAATTGGCTATGAAACTCAAGGGGCAATAATAAGATCAAAAGTAAAATGGTATAATGAGGGGGGAAGGAACACAAGATATTTTCACAGTCTAGAAAAGCGACATTTCAATAGTAAAACTATCAGAAATCTAGTTACTGACGATGGTACTAGGATCTTTACGGATGTACAAATATTGCAGGAAGCAAAATCTATTACGAATCCCTTTACACTTCTATTACAGATAAGCAACTTTCTAATGAATATGACGACATTCTCTTTCGCGAGAATATTGAGGCAAAATTAACTGATGATCAAAAATTATCTTGCGAAGGAGAGCTGTCGGCAGCGGAATGTTTTGAAAGCCTCAAGACATTGGGGATGGGTAGGTCCCCTGGGACAGATGGCCTCTCAGCAGAATTCTATAAAGTGTTTTGGAACGATGTGTCAACATATTTACTTGCATCTCTGAATTCGTCACTTTTTAAAGGCCATCTCTCCATTTCAAACCTCAACAGTTTTTCAAATTCTGGAGACCGATACCCGATACGTCTATTGAAATATGATTACAAGATTGCAGGAAGAGCTGTTGCGACGACAGTGAAAAGGGTTGTGCCTGATATAAACAATGATTAAACAGGTTTTCTTAAGGGCAGATCGATTGGTGAAAATGTCAGGCTACTAAAATAATAGTGTAATAAGTTACGCAGAACAGCAGAACGTTCCGGGTATGTTACTATTTATTGACCTTGAAAAGGCATTTGATACCTTGGAATGGACATTTTTAGAAGAAAACTCTTCGCTTCTTTAATTGTGGAGCTTCCTTAATTACCTGGATTAGGTTGTTATACACAGATATAAGCAGCAGTATACAAGATAATGGGTGGTCCTCAGAATTCTTCCAGCTTAATAGAGGCGTTAGGCAAGGATGCCCGCTTTCTCCTTATCTGTTTATTTTATGTGTGGAAATACTAGGTAATGCTATTAGGAACTGAGATCAAATTAAGGGGATTTGTGTTTTAGACTTGGAATGCAGAACAAGTCAATACGCAGATGATAGTACATTAATTTTTTAGATGGTTTTCCATTTCCGGCCTTAGAATTAATTATGAGAAAACAGAGGGACTTCGGATCGGCGCCATGCGTTTTCAAAAAAGAAAAAATAGCTGCTTACAAGAACATTTCGTGGCCTTCCGATAAAGTTAAAGCTCTGGAAGTCTGGTTATCTATTATCAGAGAAGAATTTATAACATTAAATTATGAAGAAAAAAAGGAGACCATTTCCAAAACAATTGAAAATTGGCAGTTTAGGCAATTAATACTTTTTGGGAAAATAGTGGTTGTTAAGAGCCTACTAGCTTCGCAATTAGTGTATATTATGTCTCCGCTCCTTACGTCGAGTGGACATCTGAAAGACATAAACAATCTCTTGTACCAATTTCTATGGGATGGTAAACGGGACAAAATTAAACGAGTAGAAATGATCAATGATTACGCAACTGGCGGACTTAAAATGTTGGACATTCAAATTTTTAACCGCGCTCTGAAAGCAAAATGGATTCAAAAGTACTTAGACTCAAGTAACAAAGGGAAATGGAAACTTTTTTTGGACTTTTTTTCTCGCAAAGTATAATGCTAATTTACTTATTACTGGTAATCTAAATGTCAATGATGCTGCCTCGCTGGAAATAGACGACCCTTTTACTAAAGAACTGATTGAAATTTGGTCGTGTCTTAATTTGAAAAAACAGTCCCCTGATCTCTCTAATATTCCAATCTGGCATAACTCTTTCGTGCGAATTGATAATAAACCTATTTACTATAAAAATTGGCATAAGGCGGGAATTCATTTTTCGAAACCACCTACCTGATGAAAATTTCCATTTTTCTAACTTTCGATGCCTTTAAGAAAAAAATTTCTGTCAAAACTTATTTCCTCCAGTACCAAAGTGTTGTAAGTGCATTCTCCAAAATGAAATCAATTCGTGCCGGCACTCGGGCAGTAACAAACACTGTAGAAGATTTAATTAATCTGCTGGCTTCAACGGGGTTTTGTAAGGTAGCCTATAAAATGCTTATCAAGCAAATTGCTTCTATTCCACATATAATTTAAAGCAAATGGCTCTCAGATTGCAACTCTCAATCTTTGGACTATATAGATTGACGTAGCTCATACGGTTTGGCTGTCTTGAGCACCCGCGAATCCAAATTGCGAACCTTCCAGTTTAAATTCCTTCATAGAAGAATAGGTACCAACAGCTATTTATTCAAAATTGGTATCGCATCTGGTAATCTTTGCAGTTCCTGTAAAGAACGCCCTGAAACTATTTTACATTTGTTCTAGGAATGTATTTTTGTTCAAGCTTTTTGGAACTCATTAACGGCATCACGCCGTCACATTAAAGCATATCGAGATGCGTCCAACCATGCAACGGCGTGATGCTGTTAGTGAGTTCATATGTGATGCCTTAATGTGAGAGCGCGATGCTGTTGGTGAGTTCATATGAGCCAGCACGTGGCTGTGTAGCCGAGCGATGCGGTTCCAGTCAATACCCACAATTTGACCCTTGCTCACCACAGTCTACAGTAGCTCAGTGGTAGAGCATCCGACTAGATCACGGAGGGTCGTGGGTGCAAATCCCATCTGGGACTCTGATTTTTTCCGAGTCTACGTTTCTCCTAGAATTTAAATAATAATAATAATAATAATAATAATAGAGAAATAACAACAACATGATATTATGTAAATTCTAGGAGAAACGTAGACTTGGCAGGTTATTACTAGGTTAACACAAGGCTCGGACATATTTGCTGCGGTTTGATTATGAGCGAATTTAAATGTTTCTGCCCAGAAAGTTACTGTAGAATGATGGGGGAGAAATAAACAAACATTTCGGCTCTAACTAGAAGAGACATGTAGACCAAGTGTGGAAACGACGCCCTAACAGGTTGGAGTATTTGCAGACGTTCAAATGACTAGACGTCGTTTTTAAGATAAAATATTTTGGCTGGTATCCTACATAACCCTTTAAAGTTTCAAACCGTTATTACAACGACTATCAAGCTCAATCATTTCGATCCGACAAAACAAAGATTCATCACCCTTATATGGTGCTTTTTTTTTTCTGCTGACGGAAAAACTCTCGATGGTGAGTAGGGAACATTAATCATTACGAAAGAATTAACATTATTCCCAACATACGTCATTTTGCTGTTTATCGTCTAGTTATTTCTTTAATATCATGGGTGACAAATTACTCCTTAATTTTGGCGCGAAATTTTAGCGTTGATTTGTAATTTCACATGTGAAATTACAAAATTGCCATGGCAACGTTTGGCGAGAAATTTCTCACTACAATAAACAAGTCAAAAACCAACGATTATGAGCGTAATTTGTCACCCACGATATTAAAAGGTAATCAAATGGTATACTCGTGAAATAAGGAAATAATTTCACTTGCGTTTTGTCAAAATTCTAATAATTTCCCTCGTCACCATTTGATTACCCATACTAATTCATTAAACGCTATTTAAGATAAACTAAAGGTGTTGCGACCCCGGCAAACAGATCCAACAATTTCGAATTTCAATTTTTTTCTGAGGGTTATTTTCTCTCTTAGTTAACACAATAATATAACAAAAGAGAAGACCTCATTGCCAGTACAGTACTAATAGATAGCCGGGGCTATCCACGGTTATTGAGGGTTGTTACGTCTTTGTATCACTTATAAATCCAAAAAGCTAACAATAAATATGAGATGTGACCCCGACGTGATTTGAACACGTAGCCTTCTGACCTGGAGTCAGACGGGCTACCATTGCGCCACGGAGTCCGGTCTTTTTAAATGTTTCGGTTTCAGATTTAAATTGTAGATTCGTTCAATCTAACTTCTGTTAGGGATGAGGCGATGGTTCAACCTTTTCTACTTGATAAATTAACGAAAATTTCAAACTGCGAAAAACGAACAAGTTTCTAAGAAAAGAAACCACAAATATTTTTAGGCAATAGTGAGACCACCACTTCTGGATAAACAAGCCATTAGGTTCGTCTGCTCGAAGTGTTTGAAAGGGATTTTTAAATAACTAAGTAGCAGTTGTCTCTACCATTTTCTTTACTTATATACTTTATTCAGGAAATTCTTAGGTTTTCATGCTCTTTAAGATTGAAAACGGCTCGAGTTTTTGAGCGGAGCCTCCCCATATGGACGGTGCATTACGTGGAGTGCATTCCAGCCCTAACGGGCTCTCTAAGTCATACTGGCACACAAGGTCTTCACTCCTCACCTGTTCCACCCCCGCCCCCTTTACTTCATCAATGTTTTTTATAGAACAACTAAAACATACAGAGTAGAAAGACAGAAGCCTTTAACAAAACAGCACTTTTTATTTGTTTTGACAAGTTGTTTCAGGTTTTTTTTCGCCTTAGGGTATTGCTTTGACGTTTCTCTCAATGCCTGTGGTTATCAAAAAAATAGCATAAAATATCAACTTAAATATAAGCTGACCCCGACGTGATTCGAAGACGCAGCCTGCTGTAAAGAAAGTATGCAGAAGTTTTTTTTTTTCGGATGACATGGTAGAGTGATAGGCCTCTTAATTCGTACATTTCCTGACTTCTCTAATCCCGTGGGTACTTTAGAAGGATAGGACATATTTATAACACGATATGTAACGTTCTAGAGTCGTTCTAGAGTCGTTTTAAGTCCGTTTGTACTCAGGTCAGCACTTTTAGCTTAGTTGGGGCTTTCATAGTAGCCAAAACTGCGTTTCTCAGTCAATTCGTCAGGCGTCCAAGCGTAAATCGTCATTTTAAGTCCGTCGGGTATCAAGTTAAAATTGTCATTTTAAGTCCGTTTTTACACAAATCAGCACTTTTAGCGTAGTTGGGGCTTTTATAGTAGACAAAACTGCGTTTCTGAGTCAATTCGAGGAATCAAACCAAAATCGTCCTTTTAAGTCCGTTTTCACTCTAATCGTATCTATAGCAAAATTCTCGACCGTGATTGCTTCTCCGGGCGCCTATTTGTCACGTAATTACAGGTGTCCGATTTAAACTTTTGTAATTGGATACCCACGTGATTTTCACGTCAATTATGTGCGCTTTGATGGCTTCCAGTTGCAATGTTTCAAAACTTAGAAAAAGCGCTACAGGCGTTTTCGCTCAAAAGAAGTTCTTCCACAATTTGTTATAGATACGATGAATTAGTAATTGGACCTCGTATCGTACAATTCTGGGAGTAATCGTGCTCGTAATGTCAAATGAGACTCGCGCTTTGAGATAATCGCCCAGAACGCCGCGACACATCCGGGACTTTTATTGAGGTGCCGCCGCCAAATTTGAAAGCTCATCAGGGAAATGTGCGCTAGGCAATAGAAAAAAATGGCCAAAATAGTCAAGAAGCGGTTGTGTTTTGCCGATTTGCTCAAAAACTAGCTTACATAAGTTACTTGAACCATATGGCTTTTATAGAAGAAAGATCGACAAAGCTGTGTGTACTATGATCTGATTTTTTTGCTCTATTCTAACTAGTGTCAAATTTAACGCGAAAATTCGCTTTTTCAATTTCTTGTTTGTACGAGGAAAGGCTTTTGGCATACTTTGAGGAACTAGACGCCTTGCTGCGTGTACCCAGGCAGTCGTTATACTGAGAAGCACTAGCTATATTGCAATCGAGCTTAAATGTTCTGCATTTAAAGTCGTGCGAAATTCAATCGAGTCGATTTTGCTCAAGCTATTCTGCGTTCGATTGCATTTCTTGGAATTGATTAATATCTTATTACTCGTACACAGATCTTTAGCACGTAAAATGAGTCAAGATCGTTACATCAGCCTATGAACGCTTCAGTCTATTTTCTTTAGCCTTTGCGGCTGTTGTTGTTTGTTGGTTTTCAATTCTCAAACGAGAGAGACATTTTGTATTTCAGAGTTATGGTGGTGCGTGACATAGAGCCACCCAGATCGATTGACCGAAATCTGTTTTTCTCCAAGATAAAGTTACTCTTTTTGAGACGACGAAGACAACTATGAATGAAGTCAACAGAGATAAAACAAAGGTACCGGATTATTTTTTTTCGTAATGTTTCGCTTGTCTGTTTTGCTGCTGAACTCGATGATTAAACTGATTTACAATCGATGTACATGTAAGCTTATTATTAAAACTCTACGGCTACATACATGTATGCAAACGCACAATTGCGTCTTTGTTTTCATATTTTATTCCATTGTACTTAGTTGTTCAGTTCTGAAATTATACTAAAACAATTATTCCCCTCAGGCTCAGTGAATATTGTCGAATAATCATCTCGACTTCGTCTTGGGGATTATTCGACAGTATGCACTTCGCCTTTGGCGAATAATTGTTAAATGTTAACTTAACTTTTCACAAAGCTTCATGGAAGTTTTTGAGAGATTGCAACGGGTGCAAGCGCTGTCAAAACGCAAATTTTCAGAACTTCTGCCTTGCAATTTAGCTTTCTTTTTTCTTTTCTTCGCTAAGACTTGCACGACAAATGGCTCGTTTTTGCTTTGAAATTTAACGCGAAAATTCGCGTTTTCAATTTCTCGTTTGTATGAGGAAAGGCTTTTGGCGTTCTTTGAGAAATTATTTCTCTCAAATTATTTGCGCGATTGCCAATGTACTATATGGTTCTGTTAACTTAACTTTTCACAAAGCTTCATGGACGTTTTTGAGAGATTGCAACGGGTGCAAGTGCTGTCAAAACGCAAATTTTCAGAACTTCTGCATTGCAATTTAGCTTTCTTTTTTCTTTTCTTCGCTAAGACTTGCACGACAAATAGCTCGTTTTCGCTTTGAAATTCCTGCTGGAGTTAAAACGGATACAATTTTGAATAATTATCTGACACAAACAATGGAAAACAATGCTCGCTCAGGCGTAAGGTGCGTTCAAGCAGAAATGTCATTTATTTTTATTTTCTCCACCGTCGTACGAATAGAAAAGACCTGCGTCCGATTTTGAAATGACTAACGAGATTAATCCATGAATTGCACTCCATTCGGTCCAATTACTATTACAAATCAGCGCTATTAGCGTAGAACACAAAACTGTGTTTCTGAGTCAATTGGAGGTATCAAGCAAAACTGGTAATTTCAAGTCCGTTTTCACTCAAATCAGCACCTTTAGCGTAGTTAGAGATTTTATAGTAGCCAGAAACGCGTTTCTGTCAGTTCCAGGTATCAAGCGAAAATCGCTTTTATAAGTCCGTTTTCACTCAAATTAGCACTGTTAGCGTAGTTCCGTCCTTATTCCAATCACCTTCGTGTTTATCTTTATTCTTTGCTGGAACAGTTCAAAGCTGGACACGATCGACCTTAAAACTCTTTTCTCTGGTAAAAAGAATAAAATTAAAGTATTTTACAATGAGTTGTATGCCTATCTGGTTGATCTCATCACCGCTGATATGTCATCAGTATCCATTTAATTAGCCCGTTTATGACCTTGACTTACGTCTCTTGATTCAGTTATTTAAAAGAGTACCGAGTTTAAGTATATCTTATGAACTACGTCCTCACTCTAAGCTTAGAGTCAGATCCAGTTTATGATGTGATAGTAGATAATATGTACTATGCTGTTTATTTAACAACTGCTCTCTTTGAACATTTTTCGCATTAACTTATGGCTGATAGTTAAAACCTGGCCAATTCTAAGTTCCTTTCAAATGTCACGACCACAATAAACTGCTAATTTTTTAAAGAAAGTCAGTAAAAAAAAACAGGTCATGATTGGGTAAGGTCCTATTATGAACAGTTAATATTAGAATCAGTGACCCAACTATGACAAATCGGGATATGTGTTACGAGTTCGATTGTTTAAGTAGTAGGTAGTTTGTAGTCTAAACAGAAGGCAGGGATGTCGGAACAGCAACAAGGTTATTTATTCCACACGAACGTTGTAATTCCACACAAAACTTTACAACAAGCACACGCTAGGCTTGTCAGTTAAACTTCGACCTCCGTCACTCTTGTATAAACATAGCCTCCGCCAAATATCCACGTAACCTCTCTGTTACACTTCAACAAACACGACCTCTGTCGACAATTTACACGCGACCTTCGTCATACTACCGACTCACGAGATAATTCTCTCTAAACGTAAACACTCCTGGGAAAAACCACCTACACACTACACCGATTCGCTTATATACTTTACAGCATAAGGTTCTAGAACTTTCCATCACTACTAAATAAAGTATCATTACAACGTAAAACTATTTACAGCATCAGATGTAAACGACTAAAATAAATTGCTTGGTCACCGTGACACAAAACTAATTAAATATGCACGAAACTTCTAGACAAAATTAGCATATACGCAAACCTTCCAAGCTACACAATAATTTTTCGCAACAGTATGCCTATAATGACTCATAATTTTATTGAACACTTTTTGAGGCGGTGGTTGCATCTAAAACAACTTTGACAACCTGTGTTTAAGCACAATTTGCCTGTTGTAAGTAATTCAGCACTGAAGGTAAGAGTTATTCAGGTATTGTCAGTGAGTTGCTGCCTTAGTCGAGCGAGAATGGATATCAGAATTGAAGCGATGTAGTTACTACTAAATAAAAGTCTTAAACAAAATTAAACCTGTTGTTGTTGACAATTACTCGCCTCATAAACGAATACTTTGTTCTTAGGCAGCCATGACACGCTGCTTTTTTTTTCTGCTGACAAAAAAACTCTCGATGGTGTGCAGGAAACATTAATCTTTTCGAAATAATCTACATTGTTTCCAACATACGCGATTTTGCTTGTTTATCATATAATTATTTTTAATTAACTAAACGCTAGAAAGAGAAAACAAACAGCGGTTACAAACATAGTAAAGTTTCGCATGGTATATTATACTTGACGTTTCGTATGCTACAACATACATCCTCAGAAGTGACGGTTACAAAATATGACTAAATTTAAAAAGACGAAAACGAAAGCGAGGTATTGGTAACTAGCTAGA
>CM042758.1:7315756-7332940 GCA_022496165.2 Catalaphyllia jardinei | reverse complement strand
AAATGAGCAAAAATGTAAACAATGACGTCAGCATGAATCCCCCTATACATCTAAGGGCGCGTTCGTTTGGGATCAATCCAGAATAAGAATAATTGGAATAATGCGAGTAAGCGTTTGTTTGGGAGCTATTCTCATTCCGGAATACCTGGATTTCCATTCCTGCTATTCTACTCTCAGGAGCAGAATAGCCGGAATATATTCCGGAATATATTCTTATTCCGGAATATCCCAAACGAACGCGCCCTAAGCGAAATGTTGTTTGAATAATAAGCTTTCTCCCACCCCAGGGAGTTTTGGTTCAGAAAGAAATGGTTCATTCGTGGAACACGTTCGCGACACATTTCGCCGACTACTATTCTTTCAGTTTAAAAAGCGTTGCTTTCACATCTAAGTTCGTAGCTTTAACTAGAGAGTATCACTAAGTATTGTGAAGCAAATTGACTAAAGTTTTCATTCACAGTAAACATAAGTAACTAAATAACTATTTAATTTTGCACGATAAAGTTTTTGCTTTCGGTACGTCTCCGTGAGTCGCTTGCTAATTGTCCATGGCTAGTACTGAAAATAAAGATATCTCCGGTTCTATTCGGCATAAATCGGCGATTTAAACGGTAAAATGATCTCTATCCGCAGAAACGATGTTTCATTGAAGTTTTTATAATGCGCCGCGAACAGGTATTAACTTTTTTGCAATAGAAACTTTCCAAGACGTTTATCTTTCGTACTTGCCGGTCGCTTGCTTATTTGTCGACTGAATCGTCGCGCGGCAAGAAGTGTAGTGAAAATTTTGAAGGTGTCCCTGGTTCTGTTTAGCATAAATCGGTGATTTCAACAATGAAATGATCTCCATCTGCAAAACAATGTTTTATCGAAGTATTTATGATGCACCGTGAAACTTTACTGCCCTGAATCTTGTCGACAGGCGTCGGCTAGTTGTTTTTGTCTCTGCCGTTTTTCGAAGCGTCACGACAAGATGTGAAATGGTTCTGTTTGGAGCAAGATGAAGTCAATGATTAAAACGAACGGTAAAATTTTCTGATGGAAACTCGACTACAAGTTTTTTCCGGATATGTTGTGCAACGAGAGTTTCTTGCAATAAAATTATTGTAACGCTACAGAGCGCATTCTATATAAAAAAATTGTGAAACTGTGGCTAGTGCTACCGTATTTGGCACGTAGCGATTTAGTCAGCCCATAAAATCCCAGTATTACCGGGCCATTGAAACAACATTCGACAACTACAGTATTACAAAGAAAGCAACAATAAGCTAGCTCATAAATACTACTGAGCATACGCGTATACTTTGTATACGCGTATACGCGTATACTTTGTATACGCGTACGCGTATGGCCATACGCGTATACGCGCATGGGCATACGCGTATACGCGCATGGCATACGCGTATACGCGTATGAGCATTCGCGTATTTCGCGTATGTTTTGGTTCGCTTATTTCTGAGCGGTACTAAGTAAGCGTTGTCAAAAGCATTATCGCATCTGAATATTCTTCAACAATATTGCAAAATTGTTAACTCCAAAAATGAGCAAGAAACAGCCATAAACAATTTCCCTCATGGGAGAGATGTGGTTGCTGTTTTCTCACTAGGCTTCGGCAAGAGAATGTTTTTCACTATTTACACTCACCAGACTAGAATTGTTGTCTACAAGAACCAGTACTTGTCTAGATTCCTCTCTGTCGACAGGCTTTTTTAGCATAATGCCCTTTGCCGCCATCAAGCAAACACACATCAAATAGTTTTATTTTCATATTGATAGACTCTACAGTATCACAGTGACTTTTCCCAGTCAAGTTGGCTGAAAGTTTCTTATTATGATCTATGTTCTGATTAGCTGTGTTAATGTGATCCACAAAACCTGTCATTGGGTTGTTAAAACAATATGTAATAAACTGTAGCAATAAAAAATGTGGGTCATCCAGCAGGCAGTTCCTTGCAGCAAATGTTTTAATGGCTTTGCTGCTCATTTTTGCAGCTTTGCCACCTTGTGCCCTTGCGCTCAAGTTGCTTAAAAAGTTGCTTAAACCACCAAGGTACACAGGCTATAGGAACTTAAAAAAAAAGATGTGTAACTTCCAGTTTGACTTCACAGAAAATTTATTTCCTGGAAAATGTTTAGTGCTAACATTTTGAATAACCAGATGTAAAAGCTTGAATTTGATGTAGTGTTACGTTTAGGGTATCTGTGATGTTATCACGAGATGCTAACGCACTGGATTAGAGACATACGCGAAGGTACATGGTACTGTAACTATGGTGAAATGACTGTTTCAGTGATTGCTTTCCTACAGGTACATGTAGCCTAAAAAAGATTTCAACACGTAAAAGAGCCTTTGAAGCAATTAACTCTGCAATGCCCAAGTTTAAACTGAAACATCAATCTAACATAAAAATATCAAGTTAAAAGACATTAGTGGTGATGTGTATTACAATTATACCAAACATAAAGAGCTCAACTTTAGTAATGATAAATTTAAGATGATGGAACTTACAAGCCAAGGACTTGCTCTCATCAGTGTATAAACAGCTCTGCTCTGGCTAATAGCATATGCTGTCCCAGCTGTCAATGCTAGACTGCCAGCAAAATATGAATAAGTTGATCTCACTCGGTCACGCACCACTTGAGGCCAAACCATAGCACGGTCAATTGCACCCACTTCATTGGACAGTCCTAAACCATAATAACATAAGGCTCCCACACCAAAGAGGGCAGCTCCGCCCACCACAGCACGTCCAGTTGTTTCAGCTAGATGTAATATTAAAAACAAAAAAACAGGATAGGATTAGAAAAACTTCACACAAACTTGGTACATGGTAGGTGGGTAGGTAGGTCATTAAAGTGTGCACACCAACCAAGTGGCCCTTCAGGATGGTGCTTGTCTCCCGGGGCTTGCCTCCAGTTAGCTCGGGAGCAACTACAAGTATTTCTACACTGCCTGGATGGGACGCTAGTCCATTGCAGGGTTACTCCCCAGCATTAAATTCACGGATACCCAGCCTTCTTAATATGTTTTCCTGGAGCAGGTTCTATAAAAGTTGGAGGCCGTTTGGGTTCAGAAGGGACACTTTCGAGTGTCCTCAGGTTGTGGGCCTGTTGCAGAGTTTCAAGGTATCCTTTCGTGGAAAAAATTTCCATGCTCAAGGATGCCATGGCCCTGGGGGAAATGACTCCCTTTTATGGGCTACATGGGTATGTGCGACCCCAAAGGGTAGGGTTTTTCAGCTTTTTGGTCACATTGTCTTATTGCTCTAGTTTTGAATTGGGTAGGTTTCTTAAAAGAAGCTATCTTTTCATAATTATCAATGAGACCATCAATACAAGTCCTTCATAGCTTATGTTTGGGGTATTAAACTGTACAAGTCCAACAGTCATAAATTTTTGGCCAGGTCTTAATTTGGGTAGCAAAAATCAAGCCCTACGGTTTTAATGGTAATGATTGTTTCTGGTAGAGTGTCGTTACCGTGATTCAGAACTAACAGAACCGAAAAACCAATCCGCATGGATATCGTCAGCCTTGCCGATCAAAATTCGTTCAGTAAACGTTTTACCCTCTTCTAAGTCTAAAAAAGTAGAGTAATTTCTTTTAGAAAACAGTCCTAAGGAAGCACGCGCGCTGATTGGTTAAAAAGCCTGTTTGTATAACTCGATGGAGACAGAACTAAGCGCGCGCTGTTGACGTAGTGATGGCGCGAGCAAAGATAATTTCCATTTTGATAATCAAAGTTTACAAGTTGTTTTCCTTTTTCTCGTCGTGGTGTTTTCTAAAAGAAATAGAAAACATGTACTCCGTGTTTGTATCGAGTTATACAAACACTCGTGAAAGTTTGGGAGAACTCGAAAAAGCTGTGGAAACACTCGCCTGCGGCTCGTGTTCCCACAGCATTTCTCGTTCTCCCAAACTTCCACTCGTGTTTGTATAACTCGATACAAACACGGTACATGTTTTCTATTTCTTAATGATTAGCACTCCAATTATATATGAAACCAGTAGCATATCACCTAGAGTTAGGTGATATGGTCTGATGAAACTAAACCGTTGTTTCACGTCACAGGTCCACCATGTTGTATCAATCCCAAAGTGCATCACATGAGTACATGCAACGTAGTCTGGGACGGTCATTTCAATACACTCGTTTTGATACAAAGCGATTCAAGCCGATTTGATGCACATCTAGTCATTTTGCAAAAGTAAACAAGATAAAATATCTCAACGAAAGTCTTTTCATCTTTGCATTGCATATGACAGCTATCAATCGGAAGAATGTCACTCCAGAAGGAAAAAATCAGTTTGTCTGGAGGTCTTAAAGCTTTTCTGCTAGCTGAATTCACTGAACTTCTTCTCTGAAACCAGCCCAATTTAAAGGGATATCAGACGAGCCTCATGGTGCAACAAATCATCCAGTGTCGCTTGGCAATTCTAAATGAGGAAATTCTGTTAGGAAGTAATAATTTCAGACCGAGGGTACCTTAAGGTTTTGTATCGACTTGTGACTTCAGTTTGCATTCACTGAATTGACTTTAGATGGGTATCGAATGAAATTCGAATTGTAACAAAACGATTTGCATTGAAAATGACTTGCATCGAAACAACTTTGTATGCAATCAACTGGACACCATTTAAGATGGCAGACGAACAGCCGAGCTCTACAATTGTTGGTTATTCATCCCAACAATCTGTTTACATGGCACTCATTTATGCAAAAAAGAAGTACAAAATTTGATTTTATTACATTCGACAAAGTGAAACGCAAGCCTAATTTTGGCCTACGACTTTCCGGGGTTGGTTGCCCTGTGTAGGGCTATATTCTGGAAAACCCACATTCCTGCAAGGACACCAAATTGGCCACCCTGCTTAATTTTTGGAGGGGATTGTAATGGCCAGTAAACTGGTACCATAACTGAGACATGTGATAAGACATGTGACGAACATGTGGGCACGTGAGCAGGCCATGTAGACTTTGGTCTTTCTTTCCATGTGCTCTCGATCTCAGAGATAGCGTTGGATTCTTTTGCTGTGGAATTTTGAGACTGAGTAGTACGATATTCAATAGTCCTTTTGAGTATGATGTTATTTAAATGCTCGTTAGGGCTCACCAGGAGCTTGTTTATTTTATATGTTAACGCACATCATCGCCTAGGCTTTGGGATGTTAGCTGTGGAAACAGCTGTATTCCGGGCTGAATTTGATTGCATTTGTTGATTTAGTTCCAGTCACGACAGAAAAGGTCAGTCTTGTCTGGTCGAATATTATTTGGAATCAGTGGAAGAGTACTCTGATGGCAAGATCCATAAGAGTGAACCTAACCCAGGGAACAGAAATGTAAATACTGTGTACTTTGTTAATCAGGCCAGGGGAAATACTCGAGATCAGTCACTGTTATTATGAACAAGCACACGATTGCAAATGTTTACTTATATTAGAGGTTCCTGCTTACAATAATGTTCGTAAAAAATATACTTTTACAAATTAACTTTTACGCTTAAAAAGTACAAGCTAATGTGAGAACATTTAGCACGAAATTTGAAGGCTGATGAAATTAATATTTTAGTCCTATTAAACTTGTGAGTCTAGGGAAACTGGCCCCGTCACGCAACATAGTTTGTACCGGGACCTCTTCAAATAGAATGGCATGGTCTTTGTCACTGAAATATCTTTCTGTAAACTAAAACCCTGGTTGTTGATGAAAAAATATTGGTTTTAGCAACAGACAGAGGTTGAAAGTCAGCTAGAGAAATCGTTTAAGGTATCTGTATAAAAGTTACAGTGTCAAACACAATCTCATAATCTCTGATTAATTATTAATTATATAATAAAACATTTGGGAAAAGTAATTCTGTACCTCTCTCCTCCAGAGAGGCTCAAAGCAGCATGAAAGAGGTGTTTGCTGAGGAGAGAGATTGTGTACTGTTTTCGAAACTGTTTCCCCATTTCAGAGAAAGGCACATTGTTTATAAGCTTAAACAATATTCCTGCCACTAGGTACATGCAAGCTTATCTATATAGTGTATCATTTTCATTTCCATTTCTTTTCATTTGTGTCCAAATCACACTTGTCATTTTGTCAAAAAAAACTTTCCATTACCAATCGTCTCCCATTATCACTGGACACAGAACCAAAAAAAGTGTTACTGATGAAATTTGAAATCCTAGGGCTTGAAAAATCACAGATTTTGCTCATAAAAAATGTGGTACTATGACAGAAATTGCTTCCTACTGTATCTAAGCCCTTTTAAAACATAAACAAGTAGTCTGTACGAGAAGAAAAATGCTGTTCACTATTTTCAAATATTTCTTTTTGTTCCAGAGATGTTCAAGTTTTTAAAATATGCAAATTAGCCAAGTGATGACATCATATACATACTCAGCCATTGAAATTATGATCAAATATGATGAAAAAAGATATCTCAGCCAACTTGTATACCTCAGAAATGTTTGATTCTTTGCAGTAAGATTCTACTAAATGTGCTCCACAATACGAGCTTAACAGTTTGGTTACCATGGCAACATACTGGGTTCCAGACCGCCCCAATATTGAAGGCGTTTCTGGCCACCTTTACAAATCGTGCCTTGTATACATGATCCAGCAAGCATGTCCCCCTACATGTACATGTACCTGGGGGACATGACAGGGCATCTGACAGGAAATGGTGGTGCAGATCCACTTAATTTGCTAACAACTGCAAGACTGCATCTGCTGCATAATCAGGGAAATTTCTCTGCATAAAACAGAGGAATTCTGCCACACTAGCGATAATGCAGGTGCCTTACAACCCCACAAACAAAAATTCCCATAGGAATGATTTTTTTGAAGTACTATTTCTCCTAAAACTGTGATGAAAGCACCCCACTTAATTTTTGACGAATTTTTAACCTCCAGGTGTTCCAACCAAGCGGAGAGACTGGAAAATGCCTGGTTGCTAAGCTGAGGTCATTCCATCAATGTAACAACAAATGCTGCACATGAATAGCATACTGAATAGGCATAGCAGCAGACAGACTGTGAAGCATGATACACAAGTGCGGAGCTGGAAGCTAGCAAGTGAAATGAGCTAAAATGCTATAGAAAAACTGTGTAAATGAATACTTGTCAAAAAATAGAAGTACAATTACAAAAGGATCAAGCAAAAAGGTAAGACTTTAAAGTGCTTTTTGTTTCACTGCTGTTTGGTACATTTGGAAGTGTTTTTTTTATCAATTTTGTAAACTGTTGACATTTTTCTGCATAATCCAGTTTGTTTTCCATATATGTGAAGCATTTTTCCACATTTTCCCACCAAAAGTTTCCACCTAATAAATTGGTTATTTTTACGCACCCTGTCAGGTGGCATGCCATGAGTTTTATCATTATCACAAATACTTTCTGACTGGAAGGAGATGCTCTTGAAAACCTCTAGAGGAGGTGGCTCATTGAGCCAGTGGCTGGCTGATTTTGAGAAGGCTAGATACCCATTTGTACACCTGGGTAGTCACAGTGATAGTATTGTCAGTATTGCCCCAAAACACAACACAATGTCCCCACCAGGGCTTGAACTAGGACTGCTGGATCTGGAGGGCAGAGTACTAACTGTGGGGCCCTACTATTCCACAACTTGCTAGATGACCACTGTTAAATCACTGTATTGATATGTACTGATACAATTTTTTGGTATTTGTATTATTTCATATTTTTTAGTGTTCTGTCACTGTACATGTTACTATACATGTAAGTCCATTACCAAAATATTATTTTAATATATACATTGGTATAATAGAGAGAAAATAATCAGAGAACACTAACTAGGTTTCTAGTGCCAATGCTGATGGTTCGCTGGGAAATGCATGGGGATAACTGGTAAAGGTCCAGTAATACAGGAAACATTTTTTGTCCACTTGTCTCGCAACATTGTTGCATTGCAAGTTGAAACACACTGTTGTGTGCATGTTTTACCATGTTTGTGACCAACTTGTCTCGCAGTGAAAGACAGTGTTGCAAGTTAAGCCAACATGTTGTGCAAAGTAGATTTAAATTCTACTTTCTGCAACAAATTTTAGTTTTGCTGCTCATATTACCACTGAAGCTACAATTTGTGTCACAACAAATTTGAATTCAGTGCTTGTGATTGGCTGCTGCAAAGTGCAGCAACGCAGCAAATAAAAAACATGGTGGACTGTGGAGAAGAGCCTGCACTGGAAGTAGACCACTAACGCTTGAAAAGTAACAAATTTGCCCTGTACAAAGACCTTGAGGGGTCTCATAGTCCTTGCAACATCTCGTTTGTCCCTTCAAAACAATCAGCAGAAAATACACAAGGGTTGGAAGAACGTTCGCAAAAATAGAAGTCTACCTATCTGAAATGAAACTGAGCTTCATACTGAGAAAACTGAGCTGGAAAATTAAGAAGAAAATATTCATCAGTTGTCAATGTGGAAGTTTGTCAAAACACTAAATTGAATGAAAGAAGGAGCCATCTTTATGTACAGTGCATGTAATCAACCACTTGTATGTGTAAAATAATTTCCATAGACTAGAGCATAATCCCGCTGCTCCTCAAAGACAGGGGCCTGGGCATGAGCCCTGTTTAACTTTTCTTAACGCTGTAGTCGTAGTGTGTTCATGTTGTATCCTCTCGTCATTCACTGATGAGGATGTGTCATTAAAACGTTCTCATGAAATAGACAAACTCTTATCTATGACAAAAGTATACAACTCAAACCTGGGCCCCCCTTCAAATGGGACAGTGAACTTAATGAACTATTTGAGGAGTCCAAAGCAGTGATTATTGAGGAAATTACAGAGGGAGTACGCACCTTTGATAAATCTAAACCAACTTGCCTAGCCACAGATTGCTTTTAAAACTGGCATAGGATTCTGGCTCTTCCAAAAACACTGTCATTGCCCCTCTATTGAACCCTTCTGCTGCCACACCGGTTGGAAAGTTACACTTGTTGGGAGCCACTTCACACATGCTGCAATAGACGAACTCTTATTGCAGCAGCGAGACAAGTTGGTCACAAAGCTGGTATATTATGCACAGCACTGTGCTTCAACTTGCAATGTAACAATGTTGCGAGACAAGTTAAAGAAAAATTTTGCCCGAACTACAGGACCTAAAATCTCAGACAAAGATTGAGAGTCATTGCCTGTAAATATGGAGGTTAGAAAATTTGAATTTAATTCTGTTATTGCATCAAAAAGACCCTTTTGGCGATCTATTTTCAGAAATATACCTTCAAAGTTCCAGTGAGTTCACATTTTTTGTGAAATCTAGGGAAGTTTGAAATACTGAATAATCAACCAGGATGGCTGATGGAATTTATGCAAAATTGCACATTTTCAACAGGCCAGTACAGAAAGAAGTGAACTTGCCTACATTTCATATTCACACAGTTTGTAAGTTCCACTTTGATCACTCTTCTGAGCTAAATTAAGTCATCTTGAAGCAAATACATTTTGTCTATTCAAAGCCATTTGAAAAATACAACTATCACAATTTAATTTACATGTCAAATTTTGGCGGCTTTTAGAGGGTCATAACTCTTCTAGTATTTGAATCTCTTGACAAATAAAACTACATGTAGGTTCTAAAGAAAGAGCTATACTATGGGTATACCATGTCTAAATGGCTACTTTGGCCTGGGAAAATTAAGCATGCCAGAGGAAACAATTATATCAAGGGCATCTTGAACAATCGCACCATTTCTGGATGAGCGATCAAGAACTTCGATTTTAAAATCACCTTAATAAACATAACTCAGCATGTTTTATAACGCAAGTTATTTGTAAACATTGTATATTGTACACTTAAGCATTACTTTAAATAATACCTCAGAATAAGCCCTGGTTATAGATGGCCTAGTCCTCTAGAAATCAGCCACCCAGGCAGACGATTTTGGCAATGTCGACCTTCAAGATGGTACAGTAGTCCTGCAATCAAAACTTGAGCATCTTTGGTTATCTCTCGTTATTATCTCTGTCATTTTGCGTTAAAAAATGAGAACTAACCGTTTGCTTGGAACGAAATGCAAAGGGTACATGCAACGTTTGTGTACACAACGTTATTGTCATTGTCCCCTGTTGTTCTCTTTGTCACGGTGTCACGCCATGCAATTCACCACAACATCATAGAAAACTCGCTGGCTGACCAGTCACAGTTTTAAAGCGCTGACTTTGAAATGTTTCCTCTACTTTGCTTTAGAAAAAGATACATAGGGAAAATGGTAAAAAAAAGGAATGAACGTTTCTTGGTTTAATCTGCCAAATTTATGGCGATTTTAGATTGTGAAACTTTATGGCCCATCATGAGATTCAAGTCGTCATCTCACATGCAGATTTCTACAAGACTTTGCCCTCTAACCAAGGTCATTTCTGAGGTATGATTTAAATTATCACAGACCTTTAGCATCAGGTTTTTCATGGAAAACTGCAAACCGCAAACCACAAAATGTCACGTGACCACAGCCTTGTGGTCACGTTTGCAGTTTGCAGTTCACGTTTGAACTGCAGGAAGGTATTCCAGCGGTAAGTGATTTACGGCAAGGTTTTTTGCAACAAAAAAATTGTACAGCCTTGCGTTTAGAGGTATGAACTAGCTTTTTACATGTGTATCTGTTTGCGATGTGTTTGTTGGATTTTTGATCTCGGATCAATGAATTATTGCTGATTTTTGGGCGATTAAAGTGATAGACTTCGACTTGATGAAAACAACATGGTGGCCCTAAACAATGAACGCGTAGTTCAAATTAATTTTATATTCCTTTCTGCCGTATTCAACAAAAGAAAGTATTCTGTTCCAATCCAGAGTTAAATTGTTTTGTCTATCTTGTTAGTGAATTCATAACTTAACTCAGTCTCTGTTTAGTTCCTATTTTTACGTATCACTCGGCAAATTTCATTTTATTTTGCTGATTTCTTTCTGGTGTCTTCTGGGCTCCCTTGCAACATTACAATTTCCATAATCCTTGTATTGTATTAGATTTTGGCTAAATAAAAATGAACTGAACTGAACGCCGTGCTAAAGTTTGAAATCTTGGCAACACGAAACTGCAAGTGCTTAATTAACTGGGGTTTGCGGTTTGCGGTTTGCCTGATGCTTAAGGTCTCTATTGTTTACATGTGTGATGCAAAATGTCAAAGAACAATTTGTGTAATGAAACATATCGAATTATGTTCAGAAAGATGACTGCAAATTTAAAGTAACATTTTCAGCTCAGTCCTCTAAGAATGGCACAATTGTTTTTTGTCTAGCATGCTTAATTTTTAAGGGCCAAACTAGTAATTCTCATATGGCATACCCTTAGCATAGCTCTTTCTTTAGAACCTTTTATTTGTCAAGAGATTTGCATACTAGAAGAGTTATGATCCTCTAAAATCAGTTAGAATTTTACATGTAAATAAAAATTGTGATAGCTGTATTTTTCAAATGGACAAGAAGTGGACAATACATATTTACTTTAAGATGAATTTTAGCTCAGAAGAATGAGCTAAAAGTGGAAAGCAAAGTGGAAATTGCAAACTGTGTGAATATGAAACCCAGGTAAGTTTGCTTCTTTCTGTACTAACCTGTTAAAAATGTGCAATTTTACATAAATTCCATCTGCCATCTTGGTTGATTTTGCAGTATTTCGAACTTTCCTAGATTTCAAAAAATGTGAACTCGCTAGAACTTTGAAAGTATATTTCTAAAAATACAATCATGTAGGTCACCAAAAGGGTCTTTTTGATGCAATAAAAGAAAATCCCAATTTTCTGACCTGTCATTGGATTCTCCATATTTACAGGCAATGGCTCTTTAAGTGGCTGAAATGACATGTACATGTACATGTGTATAAAAAAGTTATTCTTTAGCCTGTATAGCAAGCGCTCCGGTATGAATAGTGAATACTGAATGTATGAATGGAAAAAAAGGTCTCCTTACCTTATTTTCATTATTCTTAAACACATCCTTGATAATAAGTTAATGTTTCATGAATAGTACTGACTGATCAAAACTTTTTCGTTGCTGGTTACCTTACATGCGCATACATCTACATCTACATCATTTTTTGCAAAATCCTATGAGGACATATAGCAAATTCCAGTGCAAGGTGCAAAGATAAAAATGTATGTGGAGCTAAAGTGATAAATAATTTCGGTACACTAATTAGTAAAGGCAATCATACGGTTTCGAGTTAAATTCGGAATTAATTTGCACGCATGAGTTTTTCAAAAAGCTGAAATTGCACAAGCCACTTCGGCGAGTGCCATTTCAGCTATTTGAAAAACTCACATGTGCAAATTAATTCCAAATTGAACGAAAAAACCACTTCACTGTTGTAATTTTCCAGATTTTCATCTTTGTTGTATTTTCTTTGTTGTATTTTCTTGCTGCTGTTTTTGGAGATTTGAGTCTAGTTTCTTCACCAATTTTAGGAATCACGATTCGCTGTTAATTGTATGTGCGTTTCTGTATGTTCCAGATTACGTGGTTAGTTCATTAAATAGTTCATAAATTTGAAGCCTGAGCTGACCTGAGCCTACAACTTCCTGAATACAATTCCCAACAGAGGAAGAGCGGGAAGATCTTTCTTGAAGCCATTTTTTGTCATTCAAAGCTTCTGCACAAACGTTTCATCATTATTTTACGTGATATCATTGTCTTAGAAAATTTCCTTTCCTGTTCCAGTCAATCATAATACAGAATTACGATGTGTAATTTGCACTGGTGTTACACTTTTGCACCGGTGTTACACTTTTTGCACTGGTGTTACACTTAAACTGCACTGCTTTCAGCCAATTAGAATGGAGTAATTTTTTCATGTATATTATTATGAAATAAATAGAAATTGGTAGAATTAAAACTTACATGTAAGCAGAGAGATAATTATTCACAGCCACTTTAAAGTTACTTGGAGAGATCATATTTACGGTATTTGGAGGTAGACTGTTCCAGTCGTTTATTGTTGTAGGCCAGAAACTGTATTTATACTTATCAAGTGTAAAGTGTCTAAAGGAAAGCAACACAGGCAGAGAAGAAATAAGCTTATCTTACCAGTAATACCAGGCGCTCTTGTAGTTCCTTCCCAAGATCTCCATGCCTTAGTTTCAGTTTGATAAAATCTGCGGCAATTCTCCCTTGAAAATCGCACCATCGTTTTTGACAAATTTTGGCTCGAGAAGATCGAGAAAGTCGAGAAATTTCGAAGAGTAGGTTGGGAACATCGTCCTGCTATTCGCAATGCGAACATCTTATCTCTCACGATTGATAATAACTACTGGAATAATATTATACAAATTTCACAAGTGTTGCGTCAATTCAGTCTGCGCAAGAGGCCACTAAGCATAAATTTTCAAAGCTACCGCTGACACATACGTCTGTTCGTAGTGCAGTTCTCCGAAGTCCAAACCGCAACATTTACGTCAATTTTAGTCACAAAACATTCAAGTTTATATCTTTATAAATGAAACTGTATAAATTGAACCCTAGTAACGCAATAACGTCACGCTAACGAAATTTGGGGAAAGTACAAAACATCCATGGACACAGGTCCATCAAAATATGGACTGGGTCCATGGACCCCCTATATTTACTACCCCTAAAATTACTGAAGTAAACAATAATAAAAAAAAACATAAAATAAAGTAAGTAAATTGAAAATAGTAGTGAATTCACAGTAATAGAAGTGAATAGATCTATAATATATTCACATTTACTGGCTTTTAGGCAAATGTTTTGTTGTGAGCAGTTTTGAATTAACAAAATTTGCAACTGTTAAAAATAGTTTGACTTAAGCTCTACAGCGGTCTACAAATGTGACAGTGTCAGGTGTAACCGTGGGAACAGATATAGTTCATTGGCTATATTTTGATTACATTTGTTCACTTTAATTAATAGTACCAGTGGCTACAAATAGTTCAGTGTTAGGGAAGGTCAAAATTGAATTGATGGAAGAGTACTGAAGCCAAGACCTAACAGAGTAAGCCAGAATGAAGGAACAGCAATGAAAATGCTGACTATTTTTATTCATAAGCGAAAATATCCGAATAAGTTGTCAGTCATGTGGTGTTTGTTTTCGATACACCACCGATAAATCACCCGGCACGCGAGTGCTGATATTTGTGCTGCCAGCTTAGAATACTTGATGTAACATAATTATGTTTTTGAAAATCAGCCTGTATGCTAGAAAATTGTCATTAAAAGTGAATATGAACTGTTTAGCACGAATTTTGAAGGCAAATGTGATATTAAACTTGTGCATGGAGTTACCGAAACTGGAGCCGTCACGCAAATGTGTCAACGGTTATCAAATCGTAGTTTAGGGATGCAACCTCAACTTGCTAACAATAAAGCAAGGATATAAAAAAATCCACAGCAAAATAGTGGCCTTTTGCATTATGTCATATCTGTCTAATAACAACATCTTTTATTTAAACACGGTGCGTTTAAAAGCCAACATAGCTGATAGGGCCATTAAAAAAAATGCTAATCGGAGGTCTAATAAAAAATTAAAAACTGGCAAAAAATATATATATTCAGGACCCTATTGCCATGACTCTTCACTATCACTAGAGTTCAAGTTTCTGAGGGCAAGAAACTTTTTGTCTGTAAATTTTCAGCTGTTCGCAAATATAATGATTTCACTGGCGTAGAATGCACTTAAAATTTTTGATTACTACTAGTGTTGGGGCTAGTAAAAAATAGGGGGTCCACAGACCCGGTCCATCAAAGGGGGTCCATGGACCCGGTCAATCAAATGGGGTCCATGGACCGGGTCCATATTTTGCTCGACCCGGTTCATGGACCCGGTCCACGGAGGGGGTCCATGGACCAGGGGTCTATGTTTTGTACTTTCCCCGAAATTTGAGCTTGGGCTAACTGTGGAGTCCAATAGGGAGTTTTAGCAAACCTCGACGGCAACGAGAGCGTCATCAAACAAAAGGTTTAATGAGCGAAAGAATAGCTGCGCACGTGCGATTTGAATCTTGGTACATTTCTTTGCCGTCCTCTACGAATCAACAACGCGAAATGACCAAATTCTACGTATTTTGGAGAACGCCAACCGCAATGGCTAATTTTTCGCGTCTTCTTTCCGAATTAAACGCTTTCGGTGCATGTTTAGCCTGAGCGAGTTACGTACTGAACAGATTTACAGAGTTGCGACATTCAAAGTTAAAATATAAATACATTTTTTACAAGGCTTCGTCCCCGCCGTCGCTGTCTTCATTGCGAAAACTTCCTAATATCAGACGACTGCGAAGATTTGTTAATCAAGAGTATGATTAATAAACAATTATTGGATGAGGTTTTGGTGATATTCAGAATAATCAAGGTCGAGGTAACGATTATCAGCTGAAGCCGAAGGCTGAGCTGGTAACCCTTACCGAGATCTTGGTTATTCTGGATATCACAAAAAACAAATCTAATAATTGTTTTATTATACACTGAATGAAAAAAATGGAAGTCATGTTTTTGCTTCTTCACTGACGGCGGTGAAGCAACACAAAGCGCGCGAACTTGACATGATTACCCTTAGAAATCATGCACCGCGGTCATACATGACATGATTACCCGTGACCTTGAATGTCCTTGACATGATTATTGTATAATCTGCAGTTATGACGTCACGGGCGCTGATTTCGAAAATTCACTGTACGCTTTCGGCTAACCAGAAAAGAATGAGAGAGTTCAATGTATAATAATGATGGTAATAGGCCTGAGTGGTCACGGTGTTCAGTTCTGTCTGTAATCACGAATGCGAGTGATAAACAAAATCGGACGACCGCGAAGCAGGAGGCCGATTACTATGACCACAGACTGAATACTGGACGACACAATGTCCTGTTACCAATTAACCATAACAATTACAATTTTCCACACATTTGAAGAAGAGCTTTTAATAGTCATTTTTAAATATCAATCAAAAGTATGGAGAATAGCTTACAAAATGGTTGTTAAGTTCTTTTCAAACCAGTCACCGGAGACTAAACCACCACAATTTTACAAAGTCAGTTCTTGAATGGGTTACTATAGTAATTGTAATTAATCAGTTGCGATTGGTGGATTGTAAATTGTAATTGCTATGATTACAGGTGTCTGATTACAGCCAACTGTCCAATTACGCTGTCAGATTACAACTTTGCAGTTTAATTATAGCAAAATACAGCAGTTTATGCACCAATCACATTTAAGAAAATTGTAACTGTTGTGATTACAGACTGAATTGGATGACATAATGTACGTCCTGTTACAAGTTAATCATAACAATTAAAATTTCCAACAAAAGCAAAAATTTCATTTGAAGAGCTTGTATAAGCCATTTTAATATCGTAATTAAAAATTCAAAACAGTCACTGGAGACTATACCTCCACAATTTTATGAAGTCAGTCTCTTGAATTGGTTACTATAGTGATTGTAATTAATGTTGTGATTGGTGGATTTAGTGGAGAGGACCTAAAATGACTGGCTCATGTAACTGCCCAATTACAGGTGTTCGATTACAGCCAACTGTCCAATTACACTGTCCGATTCCCGGAGGGGGCGGGGGGTACTCCCATATATGGGCTATATAGGTATGTGCCGCGGAATAGGGTATGGTTTTTGAGGTTCTAGGTCCTTAAATAGGGTATCTTTTTTAACCTTTTTGTTACTGTGTTCCCGGTGTGGTCCTTAGATAGGGTAACTAAATTGGATTTTATGATACTGGAGTGTGAAAACGCCATCCTAAATTATAAAGGAATGTTTGTTCTTAAATTTGATGTATCCGTTTAAGTATTAAACAAAACGATTGTGCAACAGCGGTTTAATGGCCTTGAATGGGGTGTCATTTTGCGGGTTTAGGCCTTAAAAAGGGTATCAGTTTTCGCCTTCTTAGTCCTTAAACAGGGTTAGGGCTCAAGAACCTTCGTGGCACACCCCTATCCAAAATTCGCGGGAGTGCCGCCCCCCCCCCCCGGGGTCCGATTACAACTTTGCAGCATTTTCCCTTTATGAATACCCACTGCATTTAAAACCTGCATATAAGAAACCATTTTTTTAAAGATCCTGCTAGGCAAAGATTTTCATTTAAACCTCTTTAAACCTGGTCCTCTATGTACGTTTAGGTCCATGCAAAGGTCGAACGACACAAGTTGACCACGAAAGAGAGCCCTTTTTAACTTTGGAATCTTTCTTCCCACAATAACTACTTACGAACGAGTGACTATCGCCGG
>CM042758.1:7269229-7285617 GCA_022496165.2 Catalaphyllia jardinei | reverse complement strand
CCTCTATTAAGCACCCAGGCGCTTAATAGAGGGTTTGCGGTATTTATAACACAACACGATATGCCATACTTGTGAGCATGTGCTCAATGTTAGTTACAGTCCCTTCTATTGGCCAGTAGCCTTTTAAAATATTGAGGAGTTTTTGAAATGACAATTAAGGAATGGACAATGTCTAGCGTGCGTCTATCTAATGCGGGATGCACGCGGATAGTTGGGAGAGCACGAAGGTAGCGTAAGAGACGCTCGAGGCGCAGCCGAGAGCATCTCTAGCTACCTTGCTACACTTGTACGTGCACGTGCACATGCTGTTTTCACCGGTAGCACTTTCGCTTTGTTGATCTTTGGTCGCTTGCGATGTTTCTGCAACCATTCCAGACACGTTTTCTAAATCTTCAAAGTCATCAAGAAACCCGAAATCAAATGTTGGATAATACTAGCCATTAGTAACAGCTAAAGTTAAGTTTTATTCGAAAAAAGTTGGGAGAAAAAACTTTTGCTGGCAAGAAATTTCACCGACAAAGACGTCAGCCTGAACCATCTCTATGAACCATTCATTTCTTTTTCATAAAAGATTAGCCAATCAGAGCGCGCGCTAGCATATAGCTATGTTATAACAGGAGTGTGTTGTGGCTGTGATTTGGCACCTTTAATTTTTCAAAATGGGAGGGAGGCTTAACAAAAGTTTCTTAATTCCCACATCCTTCTACAAAAATAACAACCAGTCCCTATATAAGAAGCTCAGATATCTTGTTACTTGTCTGCTGCAACTTTCAGCAGTGTTACTGAGACAGTTTCTTTGATTCACAAAGTTATTTCACTACAGGCGCCTGCGAAATACCTAATAACATTCCATGAATCACTTTTCTGGTTGACAGAGAGATTGGCCACAATAAGATCTCTTTTTCAATTATGAACGCAGTTACTACTTAACAATTACATGGAAAAAACTTTAATTCGGCTGTGTGTTTTTATTTTTAGTCACACTGCAACTACTTGAACCACAGACACCACTTCAAATATTGACCAATCACATGTTAAAGTGCCCCTGTGATAAAAAAATCACTCCCTTTTTTCCTTGAGAATCTGAAAGTGTGTCTGCTTAACACTTGACTGGTAAAATTCTGACTTTTTATTTTTATCCAAAGGCCGTTTACTTTGAGTGTAAGTTTTGGATTTCACGATCCGCCATCACTCACGTTCAAACCTGACCGATTTGACCTCAGAGGGTTGGATCCGGGAAAAGTGACGTCAAAGGCTCACCAGCTTAAAATTTCAGCGTGTGAACGCAGCTTATTATGTATGCAAAGTGCGAGTTTTAAAAGTGTGAAAGCCCAAAACTCCCGTGCTGCATATTAATTCTGCAGCGTACACACGCATCGCATTCTTAAACTAGTGAGCCTTTGACGTCATTTTCTCCTCGATCCAACTCTCTCAAGAACTTAAATTTAGTAATGGCGGATCATTAAATAGGAAAGTTCTAGTTAAAATAAACAGATGCCTTTTTTAAATCAAGGATTAAAACTTGGGTCACTTAGTGTTTAGTTAACATAGTTTTGAAATCCAAAGGAAAAGAATATTTTTTTTTGCATCGCAGAATTATGAGCTGGACACCTCTACATGACATTGTTCTGTGTAAAGAGATAATATTTGTGAACCCATACAGTGCCAAAAAAAAGTCTGTTCAACGTAGTGCATTATGGCAGAAAATTGCTGATAACCTTAACAGTGTGAAAGCTCCTCATTTCATTTTTGACAAGAGAGCAGTTCGAGACCATATTGGCATTCTTTTTTTAAGAGGCAAGAAGCTCAGGAGTTGAAAGAAAGTGGAATAACCCCAGAGCGTACCGAGCTAGATGCTGCAGTTGAGCAAATTATAGCTATAGAGGAGTCAGCTGACACTGAGCTGCTGGAGGCAATTGATGAGAGCAAGGAAAAGCTAGAGGTAGACAGGAGAAAGGCAGAGGATATGCGAGAAAAGGCAATGGAAACAATGGGAAAAACTCAAAAGCGGAAATCAGAAGAAGGAAGCAGCAAAGCAAAGAAGAGCAGACGAAGTGGAAGTGAAGCAATTGAATATCTCAAAGAAAGAGCGGTGGAAGATCTGAAACTGCAAAGTCAAGAAATTGAATTGAAGAAGCAAGAAAAGGAACAGTTGCAAGCCCCCCAAACTCAACAAACATAGATGTTTAAGTCCATGCTAGAGCAACAGCAGGCACAGCAGAAGCAAGAAAAAGAGAGTATGGCACAAATGTTCAAAACCATGATTGAGCAACAACAACAGCAGCAGGAACAAGTTCAAGACATGCAAAATTTGTTTTTCATTCAACAGCAAAGTCAATTGGGAATAATTGAAAAACTTGTACCCAAGTGACCTTGTTGAGGCCTGAAGAAACAATTATTTATGTTGTTTAGTTGTTTTACAGACATGATGCGAGTTTTATTGTTGAAATTTTAAAAAGGATTTGTTTAGGAGGACGCGAGGAAGGGCAATGATCAACACATTTACCACAATAAGCTGTTAGTCATGACAGCAATTTGTTTGACTGCCCATCCACTGATTAGTATGTAACATTTGTATGATTCTCTGTGCATGAAATTCACCTCACCCAAAGAACTGCTTCAGGTACTTAGACTGAAAAAAATATGTTTTTAGCATGTGCAAAGTTTCTGTCATTTGCATGTCAATTGCTCAAAAATTTGTGCCATGCATTGGGATAATTTGCACATGGCCATAGTTATTGATTGATTCATTGATCTTAAAAGCAAGGGGCAACTTGAAATCCACCCCCAGCCCCCAGTATTCTTCAATGCGTAAGAAAAAGGTCGGTAAGATTTTATGGGATCATAAAGTACAAATTGGTAAACAATTTCATATCGAATGGTATTAAACCTTACAAAAGGTAAACTAAAAACTAGCATTAATTGTACGTTTCTCCAAAAACTTGTTTATTAAACTTTATACAGAAGTTACAACATCTCTCTTCAAAAAGTTACAACACCTTATATTTGTAAAAGCAAGTTCGGGAAACTTTTCAAAGTTTGCAGTGTAAAAAGCTCACAACGTTACAATGGCTTAGAATATATTAAAATTTCTCATTATATGGAACTTTATTCTTTCATTTTGGCTGGATGTTTTATCAAGTTAAATGTAACTTGGACAGTTATTATAACAATCAAGCAAAATAATCCTCCAGTGAAGGAGGATCTAAATCAAAAAACTGAGATGTGGTATTTCCGTAGAGGCATGTCAGTGCATTATGCAGAATTGCACAAACAATATACATTTTCCCCACTTGACTTAGACCTATTTTTAAATTCTTTTCAAAATCTAAAAATTTGAAATAGTTGACTATATTCCCGAAAAGCCACTCAACAGAGCTGCGAACAGCACTCATGGAATGGTTATAAGCCTGCATTTGCGGGTTTAATAATCGATGCCTGTAAGGTGCCTGAAGATGCACCCTAAGGGGGTAGGCTGGGTCTCCATAAATACACATAGCCTGTCCAGTCGTTAAAAAAGCATGTGTCTGGAGGCTGTCATACAGGTGTGATTCTGCCAGCATTGCTGCATCACGCATTTTCCCTTCTTTTGAATGAAAAAAGAAATGTATACAGTGGTGTGAAAGATCAAAGTTGTCGTTCTGTACGAACTTTCTTGTTCTTTGTCGTGAAGTGAAGTGAATATTATGTTTACCCTGGGGTTTTAGAGTAGCTTTATCAGCTATTATCTCCAAACATTTCCAGCAGCAAAACAGTGCAACAGATAAAGACAATCAAAGACAAGAAAGTTAATTATTGACTAAATAGAGTAAAACATCAAAAAAGAAAGAGAGCTAACCGATTATAAGTTTGCTTTCAAGTCATGATGATTTTCAAAACAAAGATTTGAGTGAAAAATTGTGTACGTTAAATTGTCCGGCCACCTGAAACTGACCGGAAAGTGGCTTACCTACTGGCCCATAGAGGTGTGCAATTAAGCCATTTGGGACCACAACCGACTGAAACTTCAACCCATGCACACGCTTATGCCCATTGTACACAAAGCGCTGGCTTTCTCCTGGTCTAGATATTGGACGAACAGTTCCGTCAACAAAACCAAAGCAATTTGTAAGTGGTGCTCCTTTGTTAAAGATTACATCAGCGTAGCTTTCGAGCTGTATGGCACTCAAAACGGTTTGATTCCAATCCATGATACGATGCCTGTGGTTGTCATGTACCCAATCCATCACAGTATTATTTATCATACAGATTTCTGGGACTGACCTTCCAAACATCGGGATCATGTCGGAGTAGCGACAAGGGTAGGCAAATCGCTTGAGAAGGACACAAAGGCCCCCGGTTCCATCACATATTGTTCCTTAATCACATTTAAATACAGCAGGAATTTGCAGTGCATCTGCAGTTCGAGCTATGTGATGTTTCTCTACCCTTAAATTGGCTGTACACTAGGCTCCATTTTTGTCCGGCAAAGAAAATGTCGGATACTCTTGGTAAGGAAAATCTAAATTATCTGACTTGCTTTCCTCATAGAGCGGCAAGAATTCTGCATCAGTAATAAAGCCCATTGCATGACTTATACACAACAGTTCTCGAGTTTCCCTGAAAGAGGCCATATCAGTGAACTAGAAAAACTCGTCGCGCCGCTCGCAGCGAACCTAATTTTCCCGCCACGAACGCTGTGTTCTCGACCCAGGCTCTCTTCGGTGGTAGCGTACTTCAAGGCGTCCGCGTCCCCGTATTTTAAAGTCCCTATTAAATCACCAAGCCGGCGTTTTCAAATTGCTTGGGTTTGAATATTGTGTTCGTTTGAAGAGCGCACGTTTTCGTGGCAAATTATTGTGTACGGAAGACCTAAAGGCCTAGAAACAAAGTTGTGTTTTCAAATATCACAAGCGAAGTGTAGTTTAGAATATCGTGAGATTATTCTAGGATTCTTAACGGGGGAGATGGATCTGCTTAACTATATAATCATTTTAGGAAAAACGTACTTGTGGACTTGTCGGTGTAAAGATACGAAACCATCTTTCAATCACTTTGAAAGAATTTTATTAAATAAATATCAAACCGAAAAGTATATTTCTTACAAATTAAATAACATCAATCCGTTTAAAGAAAAATGGAAAATTTTTGAGGAATTGTTTCTTTTAAACAATTAAGTCTACAATTATGTGCTTGTTCTAAATAGTGTAAGTATGAGTAGTGCAATGTAAATGTAAGTATGAAATGAGAATTGTAAGTAGTGTGAAGAAAAATAAAATGGGGAAAAAAAAACAAAACAAACACCTGACATCAAGAGTTAGTTTGAAAGGAAGCTCGTAAATATGCGAAATTTGGTCCGCAGTAAAACCCGCCATTTCAAGCTTTGCCGCTGAGGTGGGCTTCTCAAAAAGTTGTTTCGTCAGAATGTTTCTCAGCATCTTACTCGAAATATTTTGTAGATCAGTAATCATATTTTCGCAGTTGTTGTTTTCATTCTCCACGTCGGTATTCTTTAGTTTCTTTTTCCAGCTCGCTGGAATAGCGTTTAAAAGCCCTAAATACTGCAAAATGTGAGTTTTAATGCCGAAAGTATGTTGGAAAACATTAAGAGTCATTAAATTTCCATCCTCAAAAAAAAAAAAAAAAAAAAAAAAAAGCGAAGTGTGGACGAGACCTTATTATAGTTGTTTACCAAGTCTTACAAGTCAAACCTGAAGATCAGATTTGCTAAAATTTCGCACTGGTCGGCGATCAGATAAGATCAAAATCTCCGGTGATATTACAAATTGTTCTTGCAGACAGACTGGTTGGTGGTTTCCACTGGAGTGCCAGCAGCCTCATACCAAGAGTCTTTGTTCCCCTTGACTAGCATGCGGGAAGCAATGCGACCCTAGAGAGATCCCATTTGAAGTCTGAAACTATCAGACTTCTGGGACGTTTAAATTGTGCCTAGCTCATAAACACGTGGCTTAATCAATTGCAAGTCGCTTGTGTTTTTCTTTAGCATGTTAGGGCACATGTTTTTTTCTGCACTTGTTTCCTGCGCAGAAAAAAGAACAAGAGCTAAAACAACCGAATGCTCTCGCAGGCTAGTTTTTTTTTTCCCAATTATTTTCATTGTTTTTAAAGCCAATGAAACTTAGAGCTGCAATAGAACTAGATACTCTTCACTGTGGATACTCTAGGCAACTTGTTCTTCCTATTTTATTTGCCATTGGCATACCTACATTTACCTACATTTACGTCTTTTCTTGTCTTTTTACTTAACTTTCTGTAACTTCCCTCGACAAAGGAAAATAACCCTCGTTTCCTCGTCGCCTTGTTGCGACTTGGAATGGAAATATTGCCTAGATTTTGCATTTCACGGAATGTTTACATCGGAAACTTCCATCAAAAATGTCTTGAACATGGCCTTGTACAATACTCATAAGCAGAAGATGACAATGCCAGTTTGCAACAAAACTCAAAACTAGTTTCTGTTTATCTCATTTGACTAAGAGAGAATAATTAATGTTTTCATTAAGACAGTATTGCCTTGATTTTTCAATATTTCTAATGCTCATTTTTCAACCACATTTGCTGCCAACTATTTCTTGGTGAACCAGAAACAAAAATGAAAAATGTTTAGAACACATGACATCGCCCACCCTTGACAATGTAGAAGCATGATCGTTTGCATTGTAATGCCTTCCTATCCAACTATTTAATGTTTTTCTTTGGTTTGTTATGAGTGAACACCGAATTACTGCTCGTACTCTTAACATGAAAATCAACCACAGTATTCCCTAAACCAGACAATATTAAACATAATCCAAAAGAATTTTAATCCATTTGTTCCCTTCACGAGTTTGCTCACAGAGCACTTTGATTTATTATCGAATTGTAATCAGCATGATAAGATGCAACTTTTTGCAAAGTTTAAAAAATTTCTGCGGAGGGGGTTCAGAGCCACCTTAAATTTTCGAAAATTTAAGGTGGCTCTTCAACCCTGATTACAATTCGATAATAAGAAATGGGGGTCACCGGGCTCGTTTTTGAGTTATAAGCGCTTAAAGCTAAACTCAAGGGTGTCTTTAGCAGGTCAAATTGTTGCTATGGTAACCTATTGTGCCACAAAACTAACAGCAACTTGTTCATCGATGATTGGGCAGTCTGTTGATATCATGATTTTGGCATCAACCGGTAGAGAGTGGTTTTAATGACCCATCAAACTCTAAGCTTTGGAAAGTACTGGAAACTGTTTCCAGCCACCTTAAGCTACTTTTTCCTAAAGTGAAAGAGCCTGCAACAAATTTTAAGTTAAAACAGTGCTTATCTCGCCTCACTCTGATGTCTTTTTTTTTCCAAAAAAAACCCTTAATATCAATTAAACGAGTGGATTTGGACATGTTGAATTAAAGGAAAAAATTCTAATGAAAGTAAATTTTTAAAAAAATCAATGAAAAAGCGGATTCGGAATATCCAAAAAGAGAAAAGAAAACCTTCAATTAAACTGCTAGTGGCCCCCTTCCTAAGTGTCAGTATTGATGACATCTTTAACAAAAGCCATTGAATTTACAAAATATTTGACCGTATCTTAGCTGTGACTAGGTTTAAAATTTGCTGATTATTGAAAGAAAGAATGCATCAATTTCATGCTTTTAAAACATTTAACGAATAATTGATATTCTCAAATCTTGCGTGGGTAGTGAGGAAGAAAATAATACACATTTCAATATTAGGGACAGGTGTATCAAAAGTGAGGTGTAGATTTAATGACAACATTATTCAGAGCTTTGTCGCGCGAAGTATAAACAAAAGCTAGATGTTTATTGATATGTAAATACGTATGTTGCAAGTTAATGCTGCTTTCTTACTGTTGGCTGATTAATTTTCTGCAGTCTGCGCGCAAAAGAGTTAGCAGGTGTTGTCTCAATTCAACTTTAAGTGTTTTCGCCAGAGAATCGGTCATTTTCTTGTTTCATATTTCGAGAATTGAGGTGAGGCTGACAAGTAGGTTTTTATTATAAATTAATCAAGCTCAACGGTAGTTACACTTTTTTGTGAAATATGTCGATAATCGTGTGGTTTATTTCATTAGTATACTTAAATAAACTTAAGTATTAGCTAGACAGCCCTTTCGCAGAAATGATCAAATTGACTGTCAGGTGGACGAATAGTGTTACACTAGTAGTAAAATTAGCCTATATGTTGTCTGCCGCACGCCACAAAACTTTACAGGGAAATTAGTTTTTCATATATCACTACTTTTGCTGTGAGGTTTTTCTTCAATAAATTTTACATGGCTTCTCAAGTAACTCATTTCTTTTTTAGCAGTGAAATTGTCCTTGATTGTCAGGTGAGAAAAAAGAGGCTAGACAGAAAAGCTGGGAAAAAAGCTAGACAGGTAGCTACTTGTTAGACAGGACCCACCTAGAACTTTATTAGCATGTGTATAGAAAGCTAAGAGCTTTTCCTTATTTTGCCAATTTACTAGAAAAGGTATAAAATACTCTACAACGCAAGACACGAGTCTGATCTCTCGGTTGTGATTTTGACTTCGGTTATACCTTTTCACTACACTTATGACTCACCAAGTCATGAATGCAAATATATTTATTTTCTCTGGTTTTAATTAAGTATCTTAGGCCTGGTTTAAACGTCGCATTTTACATGCGCCGAATCAAATACCAATTTTAGTCGACTCGAATGAATACGTTCGGCTGATTTGATTTAAACGTCGCATTGTTTTGCCGAATAAAATTGCTGAGCGCGAGTGACGTGTTTTAAATTCCCATTCAAGCAAACATAAATTATTTAACATAATTTCAATTCAATTCGGCACATGTAAAATGCGGCGTTTAAATCAACTGTCAAAGTTCAGTCGCATATTCGACTGGATCAGTCGAATATTTGACTGACTCGCATCGAATTGAAATATGTCGCATTTAATTGATTTAGACGTCGCATTTTACATGCACTTAATTTGGCAATTCGATTCCGCGCATGTAAAATGCGACGTTTAAACCGGGCCTTAGATATAAAGTGATAAAAGCCTGCATTAAAGTTAAAAATAGAATGAATACGCTATTTCTTGGGGCGTCTTTGTTGAAATTTCGCGGTTTCATAAAAGTCGTTTTCTTGTTTTTTCTTGTTTTCATTTTGACACAGGAAACCATACCAACTACAAATACAAACGTTCACATAAAACTCTGAAATTCTTAACAAGTAGCATGCAGTTTGTTATGTTTTTGACGTCTTTAGTAAATTGCCAGCTTCATAGATTTTTTGCTTTCACGCTGAGAAATATTTACGGTTCATCCATGCGGGACCCTTTTCTGGAAAATCTTTTCAAGAGTGAACAACGGAAGGGATAAAGCAAGTCCGCAAATTCATTTATGGTAGTAGTGTTGAACAGCGTCGAACGATCTAAGAGGCAGCGATCCTCTTGTATTAGGGCCTAAATCATGCCATTATAACAAAAATAGTTTAAAAATCCTTCCTGGTAAAGGTTAGTTTCTATATAAGAAAAAATAAAGGAAGAAAGATAATTGCCACCATCACTGCTATAGCATTAATCGTTGTGGTGATAATAACAACTCGTAGCCATGGTTACACAACGATCGGTGGGATACACTGGAATTCCATCTCGAGAATCGTAGTGAACTTCAGTCGTGTAATAGATCATATTTAACAATTATTCGCCGAAAGCGAAGTGAATATATAACAATTATTCCATGAGCCCAAGTTGGATATGAAGTGATAAAATAACCAACGAGCGCGTATAATCACTTCATATCCAACAAGGGCGAATGGAATAATTGTTTTAGTAAATTATCAAACCGGGTTTTGCCACCGATTTTTATTTCCACAATTTCACGAAGCGGAAAATTTTTAAACTTGGCGCATTATTTTCCATATGACGTAAACTCCGACTATTGGCTCATAGTCGGAGTTTTTGTAGCCAATCAAAAAGCTAGAAATGCAATAGTCGGAGCTGAGAATTTACTAATTGTGATTAGTATAATTACTCAGGTGATTATAGAAATCCTCAAGCTCTCATTGGCCGAGAATGACGTCATATTCCGCTATAATCACCTCCGCTGAGGTGATTATAGCGGGAGGACAAATTTTCAAAATAGCTGCCTCGCGCTTTGTCAATGTGTCTGAAGAGGAAATTAATTTAATGAAAGAAAAAAAAAACGCTAGAACAATTGAGATTTAGACACTCCCCCCGACATAGAAGCCAACTTTCCGACGAGAATTTTGACACATACTCAAACTGAGTTATTTGAAATAAAGTACACAAACAGACAACAACAACAACAAAACCAGTAACAAGCTGCTATCAACACTTCCCCTGATAGACCAAAGAAATACACCATTTAATTTGAGTTACTTCAATCAACAGTTAAATTTTTAGCCCAACACTTGCAGTGACGTAACTCTTTGTCCTATAGACATGAAACGATACATGAGACGGCAAAACAGTGAATAAGGTGCGAAAAAGTGAACATGTGATCGACCCATCCCTAACTTGCATAATCTGATCCTCAACTACACTCCTCAACTTGATTATGCAATTTACGAGTTTAAAATGACACACCCTTTTTCAATTCTCACATTCCTGCGTGTTGTGAAATCGGTTGGATTCTTTCCGATGATACTAAGTTCATTTTGTGTCTTTACACCTAAATTGTCATGTAATAATAGTGATGCTGCTTGTAATATTTACGGTTTTATATAAAAGTCACGATTTTTATATACTTTGTTTTAATTTCTTTGATCCGAACAAGAGCTCCTGAAAATTTCACGGCCTTGACGTACCAGTCGCGTTTCAGTGTCAATCAGTCTATTTCCGAGTTGACCTAAGCCTCTCTAACAAAGCGAGGCCTGGTGCATAACCATTCACAAGGGAATGAATTCATTTTCCAGGTGAATGAAATCTCATCTTTAAATGCCATCTTTTCATTTTATTGAATGAAAGGATGGGCCCCCAAGACTCGCTTTGAAAAAGAGGCTTAATATGATTCAGAAAAGGCCTTTTCTTACCTTGCCAGGATTCGTTCTCAATTACCTACACACACTGATGATATACCATACAGCTGACTATACTGTGAAGTACTTAACATTAACAACAATAAATAGCTTTATTTGCATGACCAAGTATGTGTTGCATATAGTGTTGCAAAAGCTTTTGTAAACTAAAACTATCGTGAACATATAGCAAGGTTATGGTATATTATTATATGGCTTGTGTTTGTAGCCAATATAACGCGCGCTCTGATGGGCTAAGTGCAGCTCAACGACAGGGCATTATTCTCCCGTAATGCCCAAGGGCCGATTACGGATTATGCAAATTAGGAAAGGAAAAAACACGAAAGTCTAGGCCATAGTTCCTTTATTTACGTTGAAAATCGTTGTGATACAAGACGATGAGTGACGATTAACATTCAGAGAGTTGATTATATCACTATTTTAAGGAAAAAATGAAGTTTATCAACATCTTCAGCCGAGCGGTTTTTTTTTTATCCGGTGTGGACATAGCAGCATCTCTGAGCGCCACTGAGTTCAAGATCTTTAAAGGGCCAGTAACTATAATCCAGGAAACTCAGAAAAGGCGAAGAGTTTTCATAGAAAGTGACGACGAAGAGTAGTGCTGATTCCGTTTAAATTGTATTTTCTTTTACCGACACGCCGGACGGCTTTTGAGCAAGTTTGAACACTTTTCTGTAGGAATTGACATTTGGCGGTTGATTATTGAGAATGTCGATGAAATTTCTCTCGTCATATAGTAACACAACTGTACTAAAATACTTTTTGTGGCCGTATTTATCATTGTTTTCCACAAATAAATATATTATTGGCGGAGTACGCGTTAGTTCGCTGTATTCTGTTGTGCAGTTTGCCGGATTGGAAAGATGAATGAATAGTTAAGCGCGCGCATCACCGGATGTGAACCTTGAATTAAGATTTTTTCTTTCTTGAGAACCGTCTTGTTAGCCATATTATAAACAACTTAATAACCTCGACCGTTCGGTCGTTACGGGAAAATCTCAAACTTCGGCCTACCGTATTGACCGAGCGATAGCGAGGTCAATACTGCAAGGCCCCAGTTTGAGATTTTCCCATAACGACCTCACTCTCGGTTATTAAGTAGTTAGTAACTGGAGCCATTATCAGGGACCGAGACCGTAAGCGCGCGCCATTTCTAGTATTGGGGTTGGCCCCATGATATTGGACAATTTTTCTATGTTTAGAACAAATTGCGCCATCGCCTGCAGTACATACGCGTACATTGCTGCGAGGATTTTCGTGGATGTCGCGCAAAGAAATGGCGTCCGAGGTTCCAGAAATAGTTTATGCTTTTGGCCCACAACTCAACGCCTTTATGGCTGTTGGAATTTTGCTTAAGTATTTTTGCCGTAAGTTGCCCCAGTTTGAGTGAAGACAGTGCCGAATTTAGGTATGTCCCACTTTATATCACTGACCAATCTAAATATGAAGAAGATTAACAGCTTTTCCATAACACAGGAAAAAAATAGTTGGATGTGTTTGGATATAGCAGCGTCTAGCCCAGCAAGCGACAGTGGGTTTGTGCCTGTAGTCGGTGCTTAGTTTTGTTTGGGTAAAAATCCAGTAAAATATCTGTTGTCGATGATGAATAAGGCGCCCGCTGATGCATGTTTTGTACAGTCAGTAAAACATGACAAATTGGACTTTGGTGTAAAAACGACGTACAATACCGTTTCGTTTCCTCGCCGGAAACGAAACGGTATTGTTTTTAGTTTAGGGGTGAACAATTTACATAGTGGAGGTAATATCCAATCAGAGTTAAGTTCGTAATTGCTAATGTAAATACGGCGGCAAAATTTCCGCCAAAATCCTGTGCATCGAAATGCAACATTTCAATTGTTGCCTTGTACGAAATGGGGAATTATCGATTGAAACTCTCGTTAGCGGCATATTACACATAAACTACGAAGTGGACTGCTAATCAATAAGTGATAGTGAAAAGGAAATATATTTTCGAGGTAGAGACGCTGCAACATCACACGATTTGTTCACCAATGCGATATTTTAAGCAGTTAGTTTTGTTTAGTTCAACAAAGAAATAGTACTCTTTTTCGTTTTAGAGTGATTTATAGGCATAGTGAGTGTGAAAGTTATCGAGGTAACGCTGCTAATTCACAAGGTAAACATGTGCAGCAAAAATATCCTGTTGAAACTTAATTTAATTTTGTGTCACGGAAACAAAAGGAATTTACAATGTCATAAGGGCAGACTTAAATGGGGAAGACTAATATGGTTCAAAGTCAGACTGAAACGATATGATTGTAGAGAAATGAAGATATCTGTCACAACAACGGCGACATAATTTTGGTCAAATCAGACTTGTCAGAAATAACATTCGCGCCGATTTTAATTTCTGTGGTTGCTTATTAGGGGAAAAGAACACGCACTTTGAACGCTTGGACGATACTACAGACAGATACGATATACTGTGGAAGGTAACTAGTTCATCAAATTGTATTTTAATTAACCTTGCTACATTGCACAAGAGGTACAATATGGCTTTCTTTTAACGTGTCGACATTTTCTACATTTACCTAAATTTGTCACATTTTCCGCCACATATTTGAGAAGATTCACTTCTTGTGGAGCGCGTCCTATTTTAAGCTCTTAGAAATAACAAACTTTTTGTTTTGACGTACCGTGGCTGAGCTGGTTTTCCGCATGAAGACACCGATATCACTTTTATTTTGGCTTCATAAATAAGCCGAAGGTGGACTGTGTGAACAATTGAAAAGAAACTGAAATATATTGCATCAACGTAAAACAAAGAGTGGTTCAGCCGGTATTCGAATATAATCAAGCACTGCCTGGCACAGAAATGGAAAAATTATGCGTCAAATGCTTTACCTCTTGGCGTTATTTAGCTTCGCACGCAAAATTATTACTTGATTTATGAGAAATTGGCTATTTATGACCTGACCCTTAAATTTATGTCCTATCGCAAACCTGCCTTATCAACAATTGTCTGATTGCTGGTCTTGACGATAATGATGAAAAACTAGCTTCTTTTAAAAACACTGAACATACCAAATTCAAGGCTGAAGCCAAAAACTAAGCCCAGTTTGAGACCAAAATGACCAAAATGGATACTCTATTTCTGACCTAAATGTAATTAAAGAACTCTGAGGCTGGACACACCTATACCCATATAAGGGAGTACCCCTCTATCCTTGGGCAGAGGTAAGTATCACAAATAAATACATTTCAAAGTGTGTTTATAGTTCTTCCTTTTCTCATTGAATAGGTTGAGTACTATCTCTCGCCTCGACGAAAAACCTTAGGCTCGAATAAAGATTTCGATTTTGTCGATTGCCAGTGAGTCAAAACTCCTTGTCTAGTTTATTTTCGTAGTGTAAAGTTTCACTATGTGAAAGAAACACACATGATGCTAGTAACCTTTTGGCGAACGTTGGTGCAAATTGTTGTGGCATCGATCTCAGCATAAAAGACAACGAAACAAATCTTTGCCACGATTTGTTGACGATCTGATGAAATTGAAAGCGCACGCGCTGCACTATGCAAATGAGCTACTCATACGCGCCACACTTGCCTTGAAAAAACTTTTGCAAACTCGCCAAACGAGCAGAATTACCAAGAAACTATCAAAAACAGGTTTTGGTTATGATAAAGCATTTTTTATCAAACTCACAAATATACTCGATACCGGTGTAAAGAGTTTTTTTTACAGAACTTTTCTCTACAGAGCAAACACAACAGTTTACGCGTACAACTAGCCGGTGAGCGGATTTTATTCATTCACAGCGCGAAATAAAGAAATTCTCGACCCTGAAAACACACCTTTTCCATTAAATCATTATATAAAAGTACATAGAAGAGCCCTGGTTCTTCTTCTCTGCCTTATTCCCTGCCATCGCTGTGAAATCTCACCATTTCATCACGCAACGTGACAACATCCACGCGAGAGCCCAAGACACGTGCGCGGATCAGCGTGGATATGTGACGTCAGGATGGCACAATTTGTTCTAAGAATAGAATTGTCCCATATCATGGGTATGCGCGGATCCCAAGACTTACGGTCTCCGTCCCTGATTACAATTTAAATGAATAATTTTGTGTAGATCAAAGTAAGATTAATGAATTCCGTTTTAATTAGTTCAGAGTTATTTCATGTATTTTAACATTTTCATGACCAGTAACAACAGTGATGACGTCAGTTAGGCCACGCCCAAGGTCATGTGACTAATTCTGAAAAATGTCAAAGCTCCCAAGCGCAAGCATGTTACTTTATTGGGATCTTTTTTACTCATTTAAATTTCCTTTTTAATCAGATTTTGAGAGAATTTCAAAATATAGAAGTTGTAAAGAAGTACGAGCTCACTAAAAAATGCATAACTACGTATCCAACGTTAATTTGATTTGTAACTCGTCGAAAAAATAAAAATGAAATCTGCGCGTGAGCATTTAACATTACCAGGATCAAACGGAGCACTCCACAACAACACGTTTGTTTTTCTGTTTTTCGCCCCTTCTGTTTTTACTTGTACTAAATTACTTTGCATAATGCGAGACACAAGGAAATAAAATCTAAAATGTAACCGAAATTAGCTATCAGACTGACCCAAGTAACCGGAAGTCAAGCTAGTGTCCAGGGTCTCTCATCTTTCCTTCCCGGTTGACCGGAAGTGAAATTTCACCTCAGTTAATTGGCCTTCAAAATTCGAATTTTTGTTCCTACAGTCAGCACAGAATGCAATCAAAACAAAGTGAGATTCATCTTCGATTTAACTAGATTCATGAATAGGTCAGTCTGTTAACCCTTGAAATTCGACCATATATATGTCTGTTTTAATCCTTACGTTGTGATTGCGTATCGCAAATTTCACCAGTTCTTTGCTTTCGCTTAGCTTGCTTCTCATGTCTATATTGAAATCGCATTTATTTGTTTCTGGAATGTATGTCCATCCATTCATATTTGTTATTTACTTCTACATTTTAGGGTTATGAAATGGAAGGAATCGTCTGCATTGGGTTTATAATCATTATGTCATTCGCGCAGAAGGTTTTCACGACAAACAGATCATTTGCTTGCGGTAAGTTTGTACGTAGCATGAACCTAATGATCCTGCCGGTTGCCTTGAATTATTAATCAGGGGTCTTTGTTCAAGGGGCCTTTGGGGCGTCGCCATTTGATAGGACAATAATCTTTCAAACAGCGGTTTAATGTAGAACTGGAACAAGACTGGTTTAGCTTGGGCTTAGGCTAACTTGACAGCTCTGACAGTAAGAGTCAATTTGTTTAATATTATACCATGTGCTCCCTACCTTTCCCATATTCCCTAAGGGCTTTAAAACTAATTTCGGCTCAGAATAATTTCACTTATTACTCTTCAATA
>CM042758.1:7253416-7266719 GCA_022496165.2 Catalaphyllia jardinei | reverse complement strand
AATGTTTTGGCCGGGCCTTTTCATTACGTCATCAGATCACCTGGATGCTTTGTAAGAGCAAACGAACAGCGATAGCGAGGCCATGCGAAGTGACACGTGATGACTGACGTTTTACTACACCGGAAGTGTTAATCGAGCAGAAGTCAGCAGCCTCGTTCCTAGGGCCTTTTTCCTGGCTTAGGGGTGGGGCCCCGCCCCAAATTCAGGGAAAGGCCCTGGGAACGAGGTTGCTTTAGGAATTTGACGGCTAATTTTGGTTCGCTCATTTGACGGTTGACGGTAAAAATATTCCGTTTTTGACGGTTGAAGGTTAATTTTTTGGCCATTTGACGGTTGACGGTTAACGCCATTGAGATCAAGCGCGAGAAATTTTTAACAAGCAGGATTAACAACAAATCGCCTCCCCACTTCAGTTTTGGCACATGCAGGCACAGTGTCGAATTTTGAAAAGCCGGCGAGAGCATATTTTTCATTTTGGGTGAATGAAAAAATAGTTTCAGTCGAGGGAAAACTTCTTCGTTTGAAATAAACACTACTCTAAGTCATTTTCCAGGAACTCTGCAAGTATTTAATTTGATGACTTACCTATCCATTTTTTTAAAAATAATATTACACGTTTCATTTTGCGCGGCGGCGCCCAGTTTCATGTTTCGCTGAAAACAGAGATTTACTCAAAAAAACTGGCTTCGTTTTTGCGATAGCTGGCTTACGAGCTTGCCAAGCACATCCTTCAGGCCTGACCAATCAGAGAGACGAAGTTGCGTTGTGTCCAATAAATCTTATATTTGTAGAATTGATGCATTGTTGTCCAAAATTAATGAATACTAATCTTGAAAACATAAAATCATTATTTCAGCATCAGCTTTACTTGATCAAAACGCCATTGTCGTCATTGAGGGAGGCAACACAAAAATGTCTGCATGCGCACTCTCTTCATTGACTGGCATACCTCTTATTCGTCTCCATGGAGACAGTAGGTCCTTTGATCAATGTGATAAAGTGATCCAGATGTCAGCGGGATACAAAGAATACGCCCATGCTACACTTGCCATATTGAACACATTTGGATGGAAAAACATTGCACTTGTGTATGACGGTAAGGTTTCCTTGACAATATTTTAACTGCAAACTTCTCAAAGTTGAAAGAAGATATTGCCGTTGCTCTTATTTGTTTGTTTTGATTTTTCAGAAAGTCGGTGGCACGAAGCTGGGAATTTTTTTGCCATATCCAGGAGTTCAGAGATAACGGTGAATTTCGTTCAGCTTTCTGAACAGGATGAAGATGAAGGCTCCTCTGTACCAATACTGAGGGCATTGGACCAAATAAAAAACTCTGAAGTTGATATTATTCTACTTTACATTGAAAAACAAAAAATTGAACTTATGTTACAACAGGTAGTTATTATGTTTATCATATTAATAGAGTGTGAGCTCGTGACGTCATTAAATTCTCAAAATCCAAAACCAGAGCCACTGAAGGTTTCATCCTCATCAGGCACGAAAGGTACTAAATTTATATCTGTTTACAACTTTCCAGCTCAATAGTGTCCTTCGTTTGGAAACCAGCGCATTTCGAATTTCCAAGTTATGGCGGTGCGTGACATAAAGCTAAGATCGCGTTTGTCAAAAAATATGCACTTACCACGTGACTTTTAGCCATTTTAAAAGTACTTGTGTAAATGTTTTTTGACTCGGTTCAGATAACCAGTCGACTAGATATCCAGAGTAAGTTACAGAACCAAATTGATTGCAAGACTGGTACTACGGCAGAAGGGCAAAATGTATCGGCCTATATTTCAACTAGCACGGCTAGTGTTCTTCCGGGCCAGTACTTAATACAAGAAAATAACGGCTCTAAAATTGAAGGACCAAGGAGGTCCTTCAACATGGCGACTGTAGACTAGGCTCTATGATTGTGAAAGGGAACATTTTGACGAATATCTCAACTTTGGAACAACGCACACACCTTAAACTTGGAAACTTATTTATCGTCTATCACAATTTCTTGACTTTATCCACTGCATGGATTTGGTTTTATTATTTATTGCATGGCAATGCGCACACTCTATTGTTATTTCCCTTCTCCTCCTGACGATTATAATCCAGTCTGTCCTATTCAAGCTTATCATCACGTTAGTAAACGATTGCAAAAAGTTCCTGAGGAGTTTCGTAGGAATTTTCAGTCAGAATTCAGCATCATCGGCAACAAAACCATGCAGATTCTTGACTAGTAACGGTATGTTACGTCCCACAGAGTCTTTTCCCAGCTCAACACAAAACAAAATTTACTGGGTATCAGTCACTGGACTTACCACCGTTTTCGTTGATACGCGACTTTGGAAAACAAAACACCTGCGGAAACGTTTCCAAGATTTCTGTCAGTCTTGCGTGTTATCGACAGATCGGATCGAAATCCACCAATCAGATCCACTAGTGTGACCTTATGTCATGCTAGCAGGCTGTGATTGGTGGATTTCGATCCGCTCTGTCGATAACACACAAGACTGACGGAAATTTTGGAAACGTTTCCGCGGGTGTTTTGTTTTCCAAAATCGCGTATCAACGAAAACGTTGGTAAGTTAAAAATTCAGTCCAAAGAGACCGTGAAAGGTAGCTGATCACACTGCCTTTAAATGCTTTTCGATTGAAGAAACTATTTAGTATCATTACACGATTGGGTAAACATTTTAAAAAATTAGAACGTGTTTACTTGGTAACGACAAGTGTTCCAAGAAAATTCCGTTATGTTCTGCCGGACGTTTTGGAACAGTCTATGGGCAAAAAAAAATTACAGCGCTTTTACCTTTTCTTGTTCATTTTGTCACAGAAACCTTGTCGACACCGAGACGCTTATAAGTGGATTATTCAGGAAGAGGTTTGGAAAAAAAGCCGTCCTTACACAATAATTTAATATGTTCGTTGCACTCTGGTTGGTAAAATACACCAGAGGTCAGGGGATGTCAACTCTCTTTAAGTCACCGTTACCGGAGGAAAAGCTTTATTGATTACAAAGCTGTTGGCACTTGTGCTATTGCAGATGGACGATTTATAGTGCACGCAGCTCGACTTTGATTTGAACTTACAAGTATGATGTCAGACCAAAATTGCAGCGCATGAAGTTCACTTGCCACTTAATTACACATCCATGTTTTATCGCCTTGGTCGGCACCAATAACTTACTGATGCAGTACATGGTTTGTTAAAAGAGCAGGACTGGAAATGCTCAGTTGCATCTCATTTTGTACGCAAAACAGAAAAAGATGCAATTCAAGGCACAAAACAGTGTGGTTTGTGAATAAATTGCTCTGGTTCTCCTCTAATTGTTTGTTTTTTAGTGTTTCATTTTCATTGGCTAAGAAAAAGATGCGATTTAGAGCACATAAATCACACTGTTAAGAGCCAATCAGATTGCAAGGATTACCAGAGTTATTGAATATGCTTTTAATATGAATAAAAACGATGCTTCAATTGTGTTCCATTAGCGAAGAGCCAATTTTAACCCTTAATAATCAGGTTTTAGTTCGTGGAATATACCCCGGCAACCTTTTGCTAAATATGTGTTGGAACCCAACGTAGTTAATGGAACATATCTTTATGTATTTAATAACGCTTATTTTAATCAAGTGTTTGAATTTAAACTTTCCAGGTACCCTTGAAATTAAGCTGCTACCAGAATGTGGTGTTATCATTGAAGCTTCCGTATGTTCAGAACTCGGCTTCTGATGAACTAGAACGTAATCACAACAAAACCACCAAGGTAAATGTGATATATGCTTACAATCAATATCGTGTACTTGATTGCTGCCATGTTATAAATATAATCCTAGTGACGCCCCTTTGAATAATCTATCATCCTTGATCGCATGGATTACATTGCATCTAAATTTGCATTGCTTTCTTAGGAACTGCTTGCACTTGCTTACGATTCAGTCCAAGTTATTAACCAGGCGGTAAATACAAATTCTTGCCTGTCGATAAACGGATCTCTCATCAGTTCAGAAGATACAGAAGCAATGTTGACCTGCTTGAAAAAGGTAATACGCCTGCTTAATGCGTTTTACACAATAAACTTTGTACAAATTAAAGCGCACTTTAAGAATCTTGTTTCCATTTAGCAGCTATTTTAACCCTTTACCTTTTAATTTATATTGAATAGGTCAGTCTGGATGGTTTAACAGGACCTGTCAACTTCAATGAGTATGGACAGCGAAAGGGAACTCATCTGGAAATTCTGAATCTTCGAAACAATTCATTCAAGAAAGTAAGGAACATAATTTGTTACAGGTATTAAAATATGATGCACAGTGCATGGGAGTAGCAACAGTCGTGACCTATTTATATAACGCTTCCATCGAATTCTAATCTTGATAAATTCGTAGCCAGTCGAAAGTCAAATTACCGGTCATGTAATGTTTACTTTCTTGCTATTGGCCCATGTTGCTAACCACCAGAATATTGAGGGTTACGCGAATTCTGTTTCTTATTTTTTTCCTGCTCCACCATCTAGAATGATTTTGGGTCCAGTATCAATGCAAAACTGGTCTTCTCCAGCTCATAGTTGCAAACACATTTCCCGAGGAAGCACGATAACTTGGAAGACATCTGTTTACAAATGAATTCTCTTCCACACTTTGATTTCCTGTAAGGCGCTTTGCGATGCCTGCAAATTATAATAACCAACAGAACACTTTCCTATTCCCATCAATAGCATTCCACTCAACTCTTATTCACGATAAAACTTAATATTTAATCTTTAGATAGGTACATGGAATTCAACTAAAGGTGCCGTCCTGTTTGCAAGTGTCTTATGCAACATGGATAATCCACTCTCTAAAGGAACTCTTGAAAGAAGAAAGCTTAGGGCCGTTGTGGCATTGGTAGGAACACACTAGAAATGTCAAGTTAGACGTTGAAGTTACTCGATTTAATGAATTGTTCACTCTGTAACATACAAATATCATCCTTTGCCGGTAAACAACAGTAAAATTTAATTGACTAAAGAACCCAAGTCGCACTGGAAGAAAACTGTTTACTTTTGTCAAAATCAACTCCTTTAAATGAAAACTGTGCTAAAACGGTTTTGCTGTTAAAAGCAGGCAAATAAAACTGAGAAAAAAGAGCAAATCAGCTAACCTGCTAACCAAACAAAGAAACAAGCAAACGACGAAGCCAAAGAGAATCAAGCTACAAGTGGAAATCTTGCGCTATAAAGTGTGATTTGTTCTGGTAATGGCATTGTAACCTGTTTCTTTATTGTCTTTGAAAGTCATCTCGCCACTTCGCCATGATTATCGTGAGGTAGCTAAATTCACGTTTTCTCTTGTATAGTGAAGCAAGTAAATTTAAAGTTCTCCTTTGGGGTGACTTTGTCCGGGAGATAATGACGGTGAATATCCAATATATTAGACAAAAAAGCCACTGGTCGTTGCCAAAATGTTTTAATCTTGTTTCTAAAAGACGTACGTTTTATATCAAAAAATGGGTAATCTAGATTATTTTCTTCTTGTGACCCTAAACAGGATGCACCTTTCGTTATGAAAGAGAAGAACGAAGATGGCAGCTTTTCATATGAAGGATATTGTATTGATCTGCTGAACGAACTGGCAAAAAATCTTAAGTTTACATATGAGATCTACGTCAGCCCCGACGGGAAGTACGGTGCTCAAATGGATAATGGAACCTGGAATGGAATGGTTGGAGAAATTGTGAATGAGGTACGATTCATTATTGATCTCTAACTTATTAACCGAGCAAAAGGTCTGTATTTTAGAAGTCGTAGGTACAGAACGAACGCAGTGAGATCTGTACACACGCCCGAGCTTAAAATTTTACCAAACAGACCCCTTAAACATTGCTAATAAGAAGTTTATTATAATTCGTTTCGTACAACTGGTTTCTACCAGCGCTGACATTTTTCTTGCAAAACACACAGGTTTTTACTAAATACACAGGTTTTTGCGCCAGGTTAGGACCACGCAGAAAAAGTAGGTCTTTACAAGGGCTATTGAAATCTACAAAGGAAAATAGTGGTAACCACGCATTTTTTTCGAAGCAACTAGCCTTAAATCTAAACACATTGCTGACATCAGCATTTTTCTGAAAAAAGAGGGAAAAGATATTTCATGATATTATGTAAATTCTAGGAGAAACGTAGACTCGGAAAAAATCCGAGTCCTAGATGGGTTTTGAACCCACGATCCTCCGTGATCTAGTCGGATGCTCTACCACTGAGCTACTTGAGACTCTGTGGTGAGCAAGGATCAAATTGTGGGTATTGATTGGAACTGCATCGCGCGGCTACACAGCCACGTACTGGCCCAAATGAACTCACTAACAGCATCGCGCTGTCACATTAAGGCATCACATATGAACTCACTAACAGCATCACGCCGTCACATTAAAGCATATCGAGATGCGTCCAACCAACCTCCCAAGTGAGTATACTAACAATTTGACCCTTGCTCACCACAGAGTCCCCAGTAGCTTAGTGGTAGAGCATCCGACCAGATCACGGAGGGTCGTGGGTTCAAATCCCGTCTGGGACTCGGATTTTTTCCGAGTCTACGTTTCTTCTAGAATTTACATAATATCATGTTGTTATTCTCTGTCTCATTTGAGCCAGTACGTGGCTGTGTAGCCGCGCGATGCGGTTCCAGTCAATACCCACAATTTGACCCTTGCACACCACCGTGTCTCCAGTAGCTCAGTGGTAGAGCATCCGACTAGATCACGTAGGGTCGTGGGTTCAAATCCCATCTAGGACTCGGATTTTTTCCGAGTCTACGTTTCTTCTAGAATTTACATAAAAGATATTCCCTCACAGATTTCCTTAGAATTCGCCTTTACATACAAAAAGGCAAGTACATTTAAAAAAGATCTTTCAACTACGTGGCAAATGGTAACACTAAAATTATTTTTGGTACGTTTTAAATAACAAAATTGTTGCAAAAGCGCTCTTAGCGACTCTGACAGCCTTCCTCTGGTTAAGCTAAAATACAGTCCTAATGCCTTTTCCACACAACCAGAAAATAATCACGTGACGAATGGACTTGCCACTTCCATTTTGTAACATAAAATTTAGGGGTAGCCACGCGCAATGTCCCCTTGTTTTGCTCACAGAAAATCATTAGAATAATTGATAAAATTATTAATACTGGTATAAGTGAGTAACTGCTTGATCTTCTGTTTTTACTTTTCAAAGCGTGCTGACATCATAGCTGCGGCACTCACTATCACTGAAAGTCGAGAGAAAGTTGTGGACTTCAGCGTGCCTTACATGTTCTACACTGAAGATATGTTACTGAAAAAAACATCTGCCAAAGAAAGCACTGATTTCTTGCAGTTCATGAATCCGTTGGACCCTCAAGTCTGGTTCGCTACTCTGGCAACATTGATTGTAATCTCTGTTGCTGTATTTGTAATAAACTACTTCAGTCCTTATGGATACAAAGATGAAAGTGGCAAAGGGACATCGGAGGAGTTTACTTTTTTTAACAGTGTTTGGTTCTCATTGGCTTGCATGTTGCAACAGGGAGGTGATAACACACCAAGGAGTTTGTCAGGTAGAGGCGAATGAATTTCATTTGCTTTAAGACCCGAATCAAATGCCGTATTTCTCATGAGCCGAACCCAATTTAACCAATTAGGCTCATGTGAAACTCGGTGTTTGAGCTAATTAACCGCGACTGGTTTAATTAGAGCGGCTGAGGCGTTATTCACGCCTGTCCAGCCGTGTAATTAACGCCTGAAGACCGACTTTGGTTCAAACGCCGAGCTGAACCAAACGCATAATCAAAGGTCTAAAGGTGCCATTTTGACTTTACCTTAAAAAACCACTAACCAACAAGAGTGCTTTTGTTAATTGTTTGGTGTAGCACTTCGGTTCAGTTCGCGCCATTACTACTACGCATCTTTTGTGCGCATGCTATTCATTAGGCACGCCCGTACCTCCTCATATATTTCAAGCGCGTGCACCGATTCAAAACCTCAACAAAACATAGAGCTGATGACCGTTGCGTTAACTTGGTGTGCAAAAACTTTTGTAGGATGCTTGGTGACCCCCACTTTTTTTCGGCAGATCACTTTCTTTTCGGATTCTTTCCATTATACTAAAAAAAAAACTGTAAGTGGGAAGTTTTGATATTTTTTCATGTACTATTCACATAGGGTCGGATTGGCATCTGGGCATGATACAGATGTGCGTGACTTAGAAGTTGCATTTTTTAAGGCTAATTGTACCTGATTTAGTGAAATATGTAGCAAAGATCTATCAAATAGGCCTATATGTATGCGGTGTTAAGCACACATAACGTTTGGTGACCCCTGAATTTCTTTACGTTTTTAATATAATTTAATTTAATAATTTATACGTTTTTAATATAATTTTTTTTAACAGCTTTATTGACCATTACACATGTTACATACAACAAGATAAATAACGAGAAGAAATGAAATATACATGCAATGCGATATGAAGTGATAATGTCAAAAGGGCAAGTGCGAACGGGACGCGAGGACCCATGCGAGGCACCGCCTATGAAAAAAAAAAGAAAAAGATACACATAGTAATTAAAAACACGGTTCAATATAAAAGAAGCTGAAAACTAGGGATGACAGGGGCAGGATCGTACAACTGACCAGGTACAGGGATAGTATATGTCAAAGTGTTTTTGCAGGTGAAACATGTGCTCAATAACAAAGTTTCGGAAGAAAACAATAGTTGAAAAACTGGTAGGGGGTGAAAATTTACAGATCGACGTTTTATTCGAAGAGGTGTTCTTTTAATTATTTGAGTTGATCCAAACTGTCATTCAGTTAAGTTCGGCTCAGGCAAAGTATGGCGTTTGACCCGGCATGTTTATTTCGTAATTCACACTGAAATTGAAAACGTAGTGTGATGGGGAGCCTTTGCTTGTTGAAGAGGCAGAAAACCTTTTCTTTTCACAACCAAAAGAGACAGTAGGTTAACATGCCAAGTGGCTCCAGCATCAGGCCGGAGCTCATCCCGGTTTCAGTAGCATGTTTCGACTTTGAGTATCTCTACTCTCCCCTGTATTGGATGCTTGTCCATCGCAGGGTTACCCCCAGTATTAAATTCGCTGGTACCCATTCATATACCTGGGTGGAGAGAGGCACTGTGAGAGTAAAGTGTTTTGCCCAAGAACACAACACAATATCCCCGGTCACGGCTCGAAACCGGAACAACCATGAGGCCACCGCACTTCCCACGAAATTAACTAGTTTGCTGCTTTCATGTACACTTTATCAAAAGACACAAATAGAACCAAACAAGACTTGCAAGCCCCGTCTCATTTGTTGAAACGGCCCCCCTTAGTCACTTAACATTATAAATATACGCACAGAAACTTAGAGGAGAATGTGATGAGGGGTATTTCGATTAGTGGAAACCTTACATGCATGTTCTGATAGGCATGCTTATCCAGACGAAGAACATAGAGGGTGTGTGGCTTTGCAATTTTCTAATTGATTTTTAAATATGAATATTCGAGTAGAAAATGAGAAATTACAGGGGTAATGTATATATTACACATAGTGGATGTTCATCAGTTAATTTGGCAATATATTTAAATTAAGTTATGCATGAACCTGTGAAAATTTGGTTGCCATAAATCAAGTGGATTTGGAGACCATTATCTTCAGAACCATCAGTATCCCTGCTCAAACAGGTTGAAGTAGTCTTGTGTTTTTATATTCTCGGGTGTATGAAACCTCTGATAAAACAATAAACATTAATTTCCTTTAGGCCGTATTCTTGCTGGATGCTACTGGTTCTGTATTCTTATCTGGGTCTCAACTTACACTGCCAATCTAGCTGCTTTTTTCACGGTGAAGAATGCCGAGCATCCCATTCATAATCTTGAGGACATTGTAAAGTCTTCCTACAAAATAGCAGTAATTGACTCCTCAAGCACGTCGGAGTTCTTTGAGACAAGTCAGTATGAGACATACCAAAAGATTTGGCACAGAATTAAGTCCGGGAACACCCTCGCTAAAGATGTCGAGGAAGGTGCGAAGTGGGTACGAGAAAAGGAGGAGCACGTGTTTATCAGCGATTGGCCAATTCTCAGACGGATTGCTAACCATCCACCTTGTGATGTCTCAGTAGGTAAACAGTTATTACAGAACCAGAAGTTGTCAGGTAGTAGAATGAAAGGGTACTATCACAATGATGAGCGTACTGCAGCTTTAGTCAAAAGAGCCAGCTAAAATTAAAACCGAGTACCTTTGCTCGTACACAAATTGTTCCTAGCACACCGGCGTTTTGAAATAAATAATGTAAAAATGGAGGTTAATTTGAGGGACGCATTTTCTGCACTTGGGGTCTTTAGTACTAAAAGTACAAAAAATCAAATCGGCAAGATTAGACAATTTTATTGCTTGAAGCGATAGATGGTGCCTACTGCTTAAAGCTTGGTTACTTAACACAACTCGTTGAAAAAAACTTTCAGGTAAACTCGCCATATGATTTGCTACAAAAGGCCGGCACCGTGAACTGGTAAATCTATGGATATGCCATCAACTCGTCAAGTTTCTGTTGCCGGCAAAAGTATTTTTTGTATGAGCGTCATGCTAGTTAAAAAATTAATCACATTACTCTAGGCTGTTACTGTTGGCTTTAACAGAAGTCTCAAGCTCGCTTTCTAATTATTAACTAATTAACAATTAGACGACGAGCCCGAGTTTTCTACGAGCAGATAGTCAACGAGGCGCAGCCGAATTGACTATCGCTCGTAGAAAACGAGGGCGAGTAGTCTAATTGTTTTAGTATAAATATACCGTAGTCTCATTGCATAAAAAGAAAGAAAATGTCAAGTAAAGCGTAGAAAAGAACTGTTTTATTACTTTACATCAGGTTCAAACGTGACGCGCGATGTGTGCTGATGCGTAACTGTTGACTATCAGCAGATAGAAAACGATAATTTAGCCAATCAAATTCACGGATTCACAATAGACTACGGTAAATTTATACTAATTCACTTTATTATAAGGCCAGCTCCGCAAACGAGCGAAATGAACCGAATCCTGCTCTGTGATTGGCTACCCGAGCAGCCCACTCGGGACTGCCCGTTGTGTGATGAAAGAAAATAGTGTTGACATTTCTCTTCAGAAAATCAACTCTATAAAAATCCATCTTACTCAGAGTTTTGAAATTCAAGACTTTATCTGTTCCAAACTAACGTTAGCGGAATAAGAGGAAATTAATTGGATTAACTGGAAACCTCATTGGGTCCCATTGGACAAGAACAACACAAAGAAACAAACAAACAAAATACTAATAAATAAAAAAATAATTATGTGAAAACTCATGATCAACAACCTTTATTTGATACTGCCATTAAATTCATTTGTCTTCCTAAATCGAGCTCATTTCTGAAATATTTTTATTCTAGTGCCAGGATTAAGCACCGCTAAAGGACTCTCATTCGCTTTCCAAACAAATGATCCGCACACTAACGAATTCAAGTTAGCCATTTTAAGGCTTCATGAGAACAGCTTCCTCTCCGGCTTGGAACGGAAATGGTGGCAAGATGCAAACAAATGTCCCGAAGAAGAAGAAACAAGTAAGTTGTGACATAATTTCAGTATGTAATATATCATCTGGCTTATTTTAGAAGGGATGAGCTATTTAAATGTGTAATATCGTTTTCGCATAGAATTTAAGTTTCTTTTCCTTTTTTTAACCAAAAGATTGGAAGCTAGGATAAATGAAAATCACGAGTAGTATTATCCCGTAATCAGGATTTTACAGATAACTCGAAATACACGTTTCACATCGAGCCGACTGGACTGATCCAGCACTTGATCTGTCTTTCGATTCCCTGCATGTGCCTACAAAGTGGGTTGGCAAAGTATGGCATGTATGCTTCAACACAAGGTATTGATCACTATAGATGATATTTTTCACCAGTTTGCTTAGCAAATACCCGTCTTGGACCGAATCCTCCATCTTACAGTTAAGCAGTGATTTTCATTTTCTTTAGCGATCCTTCCCCCTCAATAAGACTCTCTTCCAATGAGTTGGTCCGACGCTTTAGATTTGGTTTTTCTTCATTACTCTTATTGCTTTGTTGTCCAACATGTTTCTCTGCATTTTTAAAAAGTTGTGAACACCAAAGAGCATTCCTTTTACCTTGTGTTGTATCCTCAACAGTCCATTCGTTTCCACTGTAACTAAAACAGCTTTCGCAATCTTCCATTGGCGGCTCAACAGAAATACGTGCGCTTCTCAGAACTCTTCTCTGTTCAAACTTCTCAGTAACCAATGACATAATCGATTCCCGCGGAGCCACGTCAGCCATATTTGAGATTTTGTTTGCTCGAAGAGGATTGTTAAAAGCTCAATGCTAAACACACATCCCACAATGCTGCTTTGTTGACGTCATAACGAAAATTGATAATTAAGAATAAGTCCACGAGCGCGCGTAGATAGCCAATGAGGCGCATAATTCCGAGTTGGCTTTAAGTAATCGTAATAGGACTAAGTGTAGTCCGATAGCCCTTTTCACGGTTAGTTTTTCTCATCGTGGATGCGAGGCAATTTCGGGCTAACACTGCAAAATAGCCCGAAATTGCCTCACTTACATGCTAGATTTCGTTGTAATGCAAACGAGCAGGGTTCCAACCGTGAAAAGGACTATTCGTGCTGTTATCATAAGAGTGATAATGAAATCGGAGGACTGCGCAGCGGGAGTCCAACTTGTTTATCTAAAGTATGATTACAGAACAAATTGGACGGCACGAAATCTTACTACCAATTAATCATAAAAATTACAATTTCCGAGAAATTTTCTAAGTTATGAAAGAAAGGGAAAACTTGCATTAAAACACTGACAAAGAAGGCGTAAACTGGTTAAAGGCGCTCTGAAATTGAGATTGGTTAAATTGAACTACAACTTAGAGTGTGTTTGGTAAATTGAACTGTCCGGTAAGAAACTGTCCAATAGCAAACCGTCCGACAACAACTTGGCAAGTGAATTAGTGGAAAATATGAGTTTTTTAAACCAATCACAATCGAGGAAATTGTAATTTTTATGATTACAATCTCATATCCAACCAGGCCGAGTGGAAAAATTGTTTTATCAAAAACGTCTTCAAATTACAGAAAGCTAAAATAAAATAACAATAAAAACGCCCCCCCCCCCCAAAAAAAAAGACGCATACTTTTACCATATTTGTTGAGAGTGGTATAAATAAAAAATAGCCTCTATTTGGCGCGGAGATTATCTGTTCCGAGAAGCGAAGAGCTTTCAGAGAGAAAAACTGTGAGCTTTGAGGAACAGAG
>CM042758.1:7238416-7248416 GCA_022496165.2 Catalaphyllia jardinei | reverse complement strand
CAATCAACCAATCACAACCTTAGCTTCGGTCACCACAGAAACAGTGCACAAAGTCTTAAATTTGGGCTTTCTTCAAAAATGGAGAATTTGTTTTCACTCGAACAATAACTATAATTTAGTAGTAGTGATTTCTTTTATCCTATGACACAATTGTTTATGCTACCTATCCAGATAAGTTCCTTTGTGGATATGTTGACTTTTTCAGATAAAGTTCAGCCCTCCACAACATCGTTTTTCGCTTCGCAACAAATATGTACCCGACTGAAATACCACTGCACAGTACGCTAGTATTTCCTCCGTCGAAAATCCTCATTTTGTTCAACAGAACACAGAAACAATGGCAGTAGAACAAGTTCGTTTTCCTCTTGAATTGGAAGAAAACATTTCAGAAATAATACTAGTATTACCGCAGCCTCCGAAAACATTGCTCGAGCTACCAACACCGTCATGGATGACAGCATGAGTCACAAACATTAATGTATTAACCTGTCAGTGAAAGACTGGAATTATTTCACATCGCTAGGTCATACGTGCCTGCACAATCAAGATCGACATCTGCGCTTTCTTCAACATTTCCTTTGCACAGTTCGGTGCCTGCAGCTTTAGCAAATCCACCAGGTGCAGGCATGTAGGAGAATGTTTGACCAGCAGCTCCAATCAGTTCAAACCAAGTTTCTTCATCAGCCAAAGTGGCAGAATTCACTGGTATGCCGTCGTCCATGTACAGCATGGCCACCAAATAGAATCTCTCGGCGCCGCTAATTTCCGTTTCGTAAACGGTCGATGCCATTTTTAACGGTTAATGCCATAATCGGTAACCAAGCCTTTCAGAATAGACAATGTCATATCTGCTTTAGGATAGGCCTGGAACCTGCAACCTGCATATTGCACCCTCCGTGTATTTTTCGAACAGACATAAATGTATTGAGTTGTGGGCCAAAAGTATCACATACTTTGGGAATTTCGGACGCCATTTTCCCGCGCTACATCCGCAAAAAATCCTTCCAGCATGTACGCGCATGTGCCACACACGATGACGCAATTTGCTCTAAAAATAGAAAAATTGTTCCATATTATAGGGGCAGCCTCAATACTAGGAATGGCCCTCCCTTTCAATTTGGTCTTTGTGTAGCTCGATTATGGCTCCTGTCATATCAGTATCTTTCATATGGCGCTTGGAATTCTTCGTTTCTGTGTTTTGAGCAATTAAATTAAAAGTTATACACTGTTGAAGTCAGCAAGAGTAACCTTTCAGCCTTTCTGAGTCTGAAATAGTGTTTTCACATTGATCCACAAACATGCAACTTTAGAATGATCATGGATAATTAAGATTTGGACCTCTAACCACAAGGTGAATCAGTGATCATCAAAGATGATCGATCGATCACTTTTAGCGGAGCTCCGGCGGCCCAAAGGGCCGCAAGCGGAGCCCCATGATTATAGGAAGAGGATCACATGCATGCATAGAAATTGAAACCCATGCAACTCTTTTTCTCATGGCAAAAATGGCAAGCGGCATTGCTCGTTGGCGCGTACGCACGACGGCGACGACGACGGCGGCGATGGAGTTGCCCAAAATGGCGGTCAGACTCCAAATAATAGGTTTACAGAGACATACAGCCTTGGTTAACTGTGTACTTCTTTGATTCTTTGATGCATTCCCTTCTCCTCCTCCTCTCATGTCATACAGCCGATGCAACAACCCACGTGACATACTAGTCAGGGACAAACATCGCAGACCATCCCCGTGGCACCTAGATCTTTCCGTTGTAACAGAAGAAGGCGTAAAACGTGACGTTTTATTAAAGAAGGAACCAAGTCTTACACTTTTTTCGCTACTAACGAGCAAAAAGGTATAACCTCGTATACATGATACAATGCACCAAATGCAGGATCCAATACATAGGGGAAACTAAACGTCGCCTTAGCGATAGGTTTGGAGCAGTAGAGAAAGCCATCACACAATGTGACATCGATCAACCCACCGCCGTTTCTGATCACTTCACTCTCCCTGGCCATTCACTGAACAACCTAGAACTAATTCCTCTTGAACTTATTAATTCAAATAGAGACGCTATCCGTAAGGCAAGAGAGGCACTTTTAATCTACAAGAGCAAGACACTTGAACCCTCTGGGATGAATAGGCGTGACGAAATTTAATCCGTTTATATTTCTATTTAATAATTATTCGCCTCAGGCTCGGTGAATATTGTAGAATAATCCCCGAGACGAAGTCGAGGGGATTATTCGACAATATTCACCAAGCCTGAGGCGAATAATTGTTTTAATATAATTTCAGAGCTGAACAACAGAGAATAACGGACTAAAACATAAAAACAGGGACCCAATTGTTAGTTTGTATACCCGTATGCATCTATTTAGTCTTCACATCGATTGTGAATCAGTTTACTCATCGGGTTTGGCAGTAAAACAATCAAGCAAAACACTACAAAAAAAAATCTTCCAGTACCTTTGCTTTATCGCTGTTGACTCCATCCACAGGTGCTATCATTGTCTCAAAATGAGCAGCTTTAGTTTGGAGAAAAACAGATTTCAGTCAATCGATCCGACCTGCTGGCAATCAACATAAGTCACGTAACCACTGCGTTTACAACTCTTAACTGCCTCGAACGCGAGTTCTTGAAAGGATTTTTGGTCCAAGGATGACAGCAGTCATTGCCAAAATTCTCCATCCTTTCAAATATCTTGCGCTTAGAGTGATAACTTCCGAATAGATAAAAAAGATTCATTCACCAACTGCCGCCATGTTTACTTGCCGAGAACGCAAAGGTGGCGAGCTCAGTAGCCAGGCCTCGAAAATGTTATATTCACCGCGTATAAGGAATCGCTGAACCAATCAGATTGCTGGAAACTCTTTGTTCAGCTCTGAAATTATACTAAATTTTTATAACCCACTTGTAACCGTCGCTTTTACCGTATTTTTCTATTTTTATTAACCAATTATGTCACAAATTTTCCTTGTATCATTTTTAAATATTGTAACCGTTTGTTTCCATTTTTAGTTAGCTTCAGTGTAACCCCTGAAGAAGGTTAGTTCTGCCTAACCGAAATATTGGGCATTAAAATTTACCTTAGCTGTTCGATCAGCCTTTCATTTAGATTTATACTTCTTTGATATTGGACATCCATGTTATGATGAATTGACACCTGTCAAAACAAGGTATCTGCTGGCCAGTATCGCGTGACCATATTGCGGGCTCAAGTGTACGGCTCATCGAGGTCACGCGTTTTTTTGAAGTTGACCGCCGACCAAGTCCTGGTTTTCGATTGGATTGCGGGCTCATGTAAGGTTAACTTGTTGAAAACAGGGCAGGATTGTTCAGAAGCCTGTTAACGCTAGCCCAGGATTAAAATTTTTTTTCGAATTATAACTTTTTCTTCTATACAAATGTTTTTTGCCGCTTTGTTTTGAGTACATGGTGATTATAAAACTCAAAGCAGAAAGTCAAACAGTAAACAGAAAACCTCACGAAAAAGTGACAAAACTCGAGTCAACATTCTACCTTTTCCTCGGGTTAGCTCAATCGGGCACTGAACGACCCAGCCAAGGAGCTACGCTTTTAGGCTGGCCTAAATCTATATATTAAATTGATCCATTGGGTAATCATTCATCGCACTCTAAGCATCAACGTAGACCTGTTAAACTGCTTTCTTTAAAAAAAATCATCCTTATACTATTGGAAAAATGTGCTAAAAACGTGTTTCATAAACATGCATCACATTTCAAAACAAGGGCAAAAGGGCATACTGCAAAATTGGAAAATGTTTGAAAATGTCATAACAACACGTTTGTTATGGGTACAGTAGGTCTGACATGGTTGTTATGGTTACTGTAGGTCTGACATGTTTGTTAGGGTTACAGTAGGTCTGACATGTTTGTTATGGTTACAGTAGGTGTGACATGGTTGTTATGGTTGCTGTAGGTCTGACATGTTTGTTATGGTTACTGTAGGTCTGACATGGTTGTTATGGTTACAGCAGGTCTGACATGGTTGTTATCGTTACAGTAGGTCTGACATGTTTGTTATGGTTGCAGTAGGTCTGACATGTTTGTTATGGTTAAATTTGGCTAGAAAAAACATTGCCACCTCGTTTAGTGTTTTATTTCCTTTTGAATTTACATACTCCTCAATGGTGTTAAAATATCTTTAACGATTAAACAGTGATTTGAATAAACATCGAATTGCAAAAAATCTTTTTTTCTAAAAGAAAAGTAAAAGTATCACACTAACTGGCCATTCACACAATATACAGCAAGAAATCTTACTCACTGAAGAAATCATCACCCAGCACCAAAATGGAATGGAATGGATTTCCTTATTTACTTACGTCTATGCTTGGTGGAAAGCTGACTTCCTGGTAGTTGACCTGTGTTAATTAACTTGAGAAATACTGAATATCGATCTTTCGGAACATGAGATAACATAACAGAGAAGTCTGATATATGTCTCCATAAGTGCAGATACATGTTCTCTCAAATATGTTATATACCAGTTATTGACTTGTTTATAACCAATCAATCGGAGAGTTCGATCCTTGGCATTACTTGTACAACAGTCTTTTGCCTATAGATGGAAAGAAAACTGTATGAGCGGGAATATTTGCAAGATCAACTACCATGATATTTTTGTACATTTTTCGAGTGTTAGAAAATAATATTTGATGCTATTTTTATTTAAAGGAACGATATAAGTTTGTTTTTTTTTTTTACTGGGAACGGAGGGAAGATGATCCTAGTAAAGAAGAAAAATCTGAAAACAAAGAAAAGCCCTAATGTGGTTGTATGCATGTTAAACATTTTGGTAAGAAAGTTATTTCTGGTATTTTTACAAGTTGTGCCGTAGATTGGGTCGAGCATCATGGCGGACGGCCACGCTTCTATACCGTGAAGAAAGTTTGAGGTTTTTTTCGACCTATGGAAGACAAAAAGGATTTTATCCAATTAGAAGTCTAGCGTATGCCGCCGAAGAGCCGAAAGAAGAGCGGGAAGAAGAGAACCGAAAGATCTTTCTCGACCAATCCGCTGTCAACTGATACGCCCAAGAAAGCGAGAATAAACAGTTCGGAAGGAATGCAGAAGGCGGACAAGATTTCCCAGCTATTTGGCTTAATAAAAGGCCTTGGGGAAAGACTAGAAAACAGGCTGCAAGAAATTGAGATAAATATTAGACAAGAAATCAAAGAAGGAAAGAAATTAAAGGCGTGAAGAAGGCAGTTACAGAAATAGAGAAGTCGCTAGAGGAGGTTTGGTCATATATTGATGACAACAAAGAACAGCTTAAAGCACAGAAAGAAATAAAAGAATGCCAGCAAAACGAAATTGACGAAATGAAATCAGACCAGGCCTCACTACAAGGCCTACTGGCGAAAAAAGGGAAAAGAATACGGCCCTGGAGAACTACACCCGGCGAGAAAATTTATGAACATTACCGAACGCGAAGGTGAGAACTGCAAAGAACTTGTTTTGAACATTGTACGGAATGAACTCGGCATAAACACCTACAACATCAGATTTCACGCAGTTCATCGTATGGGCAAAGTCCTACCTGGGAGAAATCGACCGATAATTGCAAGATTCGTAAAAGACCTAGTCTGGTCAAAGAAAAAGAAGATGCAGCTTTCAACAAAATACAAAGATGTCTGCATCACATACATTTAGCTGTGCATAATGCGCTTCTGTGTGTAGTCCACCAGCCAGCTTATATTATACTGAAATCTTCCCAAAAAGTTTGAATTTCAATCTGATTGGCGGTAATATTTCTATGTGTACTGTAAACTTTGTAGATGGTTATGTGCTAAAACCGATTGTGTTCTTATTTTTTTTTTCAACTACTTGGCTTTAGGGTTTTTGACAATTTTCAAAAGAGATGGATCTTAAGATAAGATCTATTAATGAACGAGGCTTAGGAGACAACCAAACAAGAAGAAAAATATTTAACTGCCTTGAGGCAAAGAATTTCTCAGTTTACTTTCTTCAAGAAGCTCACTGTACCGAAAAAACAACAACTATCTGGTTGGCAAAATGAGGATATGAAACCTTATTTAGCTGTTGCACGAGCGCAAAAGGCAGAATTGCAATTCTTTTTGAGAACAATTTTGGCTTCCACATTCAAAAGGTGTACAAGGACACAAGCGGTAGATTTATCATTTGTGATGTTAAAATTAACGAGAGATGTATTACCCTGGCTAAGTTGCATGCTCCAAGAGATGACGAACCTACTTTCTATCAAAACTATTTTTGCCCACGTACTCGGCTTTCAGCGCAAAGACTTAATAACTGGAGGAGACTGGTGCTAGACCTTGACAAAGACAAAAATGGTGGACGAGCGAAAACTCATACAGAGTCAGTAAAAGTGCTCCAAATTGTTATGGCCAAATACAATTTGATGGACGCGTGGAGAATCTTACATCCAGACTCATTTCAATATACCTGGCGGAGGGAAAAAACAAAAGAACGTTGTAGATTAGTTTTTTTTTTTCTCGTAAGCCTAGGCCTCGTGTGTTATGTGACTCCAGCTAATATCTCTGTGGGATAGAGGAGCTTGAAAGAAGAATAAACATGCTGCAAAATTTGATTGAATCCAATCACATCAGAGAACAGGAAAAGCAGGATGCCTCCATAAAACAGAGAGAAAAAAAATACAGAGAAAGAATAATTGAGTACAGAACGAAAGGTGCAATTTTGAGAGCAAGATGCCGATGGCATAATAAAGGAGAAAAAAAGTACGAAATAGTTTTGAAACCTTGAATAATGACACTTCAATAGTGGAGTTATTAGCCAACTAAAAACTGGAGAGAGCTCCTTTGTCTCCACTGACAAGAAGTCTTAAATGATTGCGAACATTTCTATAAGAACCTTTATAGTTCCTTAACATACAGATGCTCAACATATCGATGATAGTAACTTTTTTTTCGAAGACTCGACCAAAAAAATTTTACATAGTGATGAAAAAGAAGACTGCGAGGGTCTACTAACCAAAGCAGAATGTCTGCAAGCAGTGAAAAATATGGAACCAGACAAAACACCAAGAACGGATGGACTTCCTGCTGATTTCTATAAAGTCTTCTGGAATGACATATCCAATTATCTCGTAAACTCAGTAAATTATGCTCTCGGAACAGGACAACTGTCAGTGACTCAAAGGTGGGGAATTATTAAACTAATACCAAAAAAGGATGCAGAACAAGATCTCATTAAAAATTGGCGTCCAATTATCTTGCTAAATTGCGACTATAAAATAGCTGCTAATGCAATTGCAAACAGCCTTAAAAAAGTTATCCCAAAACTAGTTAACAGCGATCAAACGGGTTTTATAAAGAGAAGATTTATTAGAGAAAACATTCGATTAATAGATAGCGTGATAAATTTTGATGCCGCCAAAAATATTCCAGGACCGCTGCTTTTTTTGGACTTTGAAAAAGCTTTCGACTCTTTGAATTGGTCTTTTATACAGAGAACGTTTAAACACTTAAGCTTTGGCTCATCCATGATTAACTGGGTTAAAACTTTTTATAACAATATTGAAAGCTACGTTCTGAACAACCAGAACGGGGAGTGAGACAAGGCTGCCCCGTCTCGCCCTATCTTTTCATTCTTTGTGTCGAGGTGCTAGCTGAAAAAATAAGAAACACCCAAGACGGGGGGCATCTTTGTAAACAAAAACGAAATAAAAATCAGTCAATACGCGGACGATACAACTCTTATTCTAGATGAATCAAAAAAATCCTTGACGAATTCTTTACAAGTATTGGAACGTTTCAGAACAGTATCTCTCCTGAAGCTAAACAATAAAAAACTGAAATACTTTGGATTGTAGCAAACACTGGAAGAGATGAAATACTCTGTTCTGAAAAAAAAAAAATTGAAATGGGTAAAGGACAAAATAAAGGCCTTAGGCCTCTGGTTTTCTACCGACCCGAAAGTAACTATGGAGGCAAACTACTCTGATAGATTGACAAAAGTCAGTGAGTGCTTAGGCAGCTGGGAATATCGGCGATTGAACCTTCTTGGAAAGATTACAGTGTTGAAATGTTAGATAGCTTCAAAACTGGTCTACGTCCCGTCACCGTTACCAACAAATTACCGTGATGTGCTTAAAGAATTGAGCAAATCTTTCTTCCATTTTTTATGGAGCGTCAAAGGGGACAAAATCAAGCGGTATGCGATGATCGGCGACTATTCAGACGGAGGTTTAAAGATTATTGATTTAGAATCATTTAACAAAGCACTCAAATCTACGTACCTGGGTCAAAAAATACCTTGACGCAGAAAATCATAGCAAATGGAAATACTTTTTTGACTCTGAAATGCAACGTTTTGGTAGGCCTGCCATCTTTAGAGGCAACCTCAAACAGGACAACTTGCCAAAATACGGTACTTCGGATCTCTTCATTATGGAAATTTTGCAAATCTGGTCAGAAGTAAGTTTTAATCCTTGTGTGACTTCTATTGATCACTATACCTTTCATCTAGCCTTTGGCATAACTCCCTCATAAAAATCGACTATAGACCAGTTTTTCACAAATCGTGGTACGCAAAAGGCGTTAAAAATGTCGCCCATCTAATGAAAGATTTGACCACTTTTCTTTCTTATCACGAGTTTGAAAAGCGTTTCCGCATCAAATCAAATTTTCTGGCTTTTCAAGGCCTCATATCTGTATTAAAATCTCTAAAACAATTAAACAGAGATTGTTGTCTAATTAAGAACAAAAGTGTGAAGATTTTCATGAACAGTTCTTGAAAACTGAAAAAGCCAAGAAAGTAGTCTACGGGAGGCTAGTTCGTATTAAAAAACAGTGTCCTACCCAGAGTCAAGAAATATGGTCTGATGACTGTGAGCTCGAGAGCGACGTAGCAATTGACTGGAAGCCGGTTTACCGACTTCTTTTCAGTTGTACTAAAATAACTAAATTAATCACTTTTCAGTTCAAACTATTGCATAGGCGACTAGCGACAAATGTTAAAAATAACGATAGGTGCACCTTTTGTGAAGTTAAATTAGAAAACTTAACTCACCTGTTTTGGTTTTGCACCATCACTTCAAGCTTCAGGCAAAAGTTTAAGCAATGGTTGGTAAATGACAAAAACTTTGCAACAATACAGGATACGAACCTTACCTTTACAATCATAATTGATTTGAGACCCAATGTTTTTAAAACCAAAAAAAAATCCATCTCTATTTTTTAATCGCAACATATTTCATTTGGATTTGTCGAATACGAGATAGAGCCCCCAGTTTAGAATATTTCTCTTCCTTTGTAACCTCCTTCGAATTCTAGTAAATTGTCTCTTGCGCCTCTTTCCACTTCCCACTCTTATATGATATCAAAAAGCCTTCAGTAGGTTATTATCAAAAGCCATGTAGTTACATACTTTTATTTTCCTTTCTGTCTCGTTGAATGTTACCTTTAGCTCTTCAAGTTAATAACAATAATTATTTGTAATTGTCAAAACTGTAATTGTAAGTGCTTTTGTAAAAAAGGTTAGCATTTGTTAGTAGTTGTAGTGTTGTAGGTAGTTTTTACATTTTATGAAATTTACCTGTAACTTGTAAGTAATGTCCATATTGTATTGTAAAAAAATATTACTAATAATAAAATCAAACAGAAAGAATAAAAGTTATTTCAAGGAATTGAAAAATAATAGCTTATTTGAAAACCTTATCCCTCAGGGGAATAATTTTATAAAACTTTCATCAAAAATCTAAGCAGCTCAAACCTTTTGTTGATCCACAAAATCTCTGCGATCAGCGTCATGAATGCAACAATTATTCCAACACCCATCACAACATACACTCCAAGCATCATTCTCAAATCGATTCGCTTTCGGGACAAGGCTGAAAAAAAGAAATAGAGTTTGCTTTAATCTCCGAAGCTTGAGACGGAACCTGTCTGTCAAGATATCTAAACTATAGAATTCGTTGGCTTCCTTAATAATCATAATCATAATCATAATCATAATCATAATCATAATCATAAT
>CM042758.1:7222504-7232504 GCA_022496165.2 Catalaphyllia jardinei | reverse complement strand
TATCATCAGAAGAGGATACAACGGAAAATACGAAACACCTAAGCGCTCCATAGCGGTTGGAAATTTTGACAAATAAATTCTTGTCGTTTTCAGTTTTGAGGCATGCCGCTACGGGAAAATTTAATGGTGAACAATAAAGACAATAGAGTGTTTATGTCTCGGAACTATCGGTCTGATAGTCAGTGCCCCTTGGAAATTTGATGTTCTTTAAAAAACTAGCATATTTGCCCTCGAAGCTTCGCTTCTCGGGCAAATATTTGTTTTAAGAACATCAAATTTTCGCGGGGCAACTATCAGCCGATAGTCCCTTGACAGAAACACTCTATTGTTTAAATAGAAATCTCGAGCTTGTAATCCAACCGAATTAGTAGAGTCGCGATCCTTGTGGTTCTCATGGTAACTTGATGAGTGAATGTGCGTGAATTTTACCTGTTGTTAGCCCACAAGGTGGCTGGATGGCGGCATGTTTGAGAATAGGCCCGTCTCCAATGAAAGCAAAGTCGTTTCTATCTCGCACCAGTTGAACACCTGCAGGTGAGTCTTGAATTGTGGTGTTTTCCTCTTCGATTCTCTTCCATATCTTTTCATGTGGCTCGTATTGACTTGTCTTGAATGCCTCGTGTGTGCTCGACGAGTCCACGACTGCTACATGATAGGATGACTTCACAATGTCTTCAAGATTGTTGATGGGAAGATCAGTGTTTGTTACGGTGAAAAAAGCGGCCAGGTTAGCAGTGTAAGTTGAGACCCAGATAAGAATACAGAACCAGTAGCATCCAGAAAACGACCTAAAAAGACCCGGCCAAAAGAGAAGAAAATCAAAATTTAGCATTTGACTGGTATTGCGGATCTTATGTAGCAAAACGCAATAAATAACGGTAATGCGAGCAGAATACACCGTTCTTGTATGAAATCAGGAAGTTATAAATTTCAGTTAAGACTAAAGAGCTATCCAAGTTTTAACCCTCATCAGGCGTAAAGCATAAGCCCAAGAAAAAAGGAACATGTTCCTTTTTTCTTGTGCTTATGCTTGTGCTTATGCCGCTTGTGTTATGCTTATCGCACAAGTGTGAACCAGGCTTAAAGGGTGCTAAAGCTATATATGTTCATAGCTTTTCAACTCAAGTTATGATCAGGTCTCTCCAACAAGAATACCGTGATATTTAATCCATTTGAGAAGTTAAAGAAGCATGAAAAGTGTCTATTTAAGCTTTTGTATGTGACGTGCAGATAACCAGTGGCCCAGATGACGAAAGTTGTCACCATTCATGACGCTTTATTTTATGAGTTGTGAAGAATAGAACTTTTGCCCCTCACCCCTCTTGTTCAGCAAGCAACGGTTCATGGCTATATATCACTCTGCTCTCTCAGTGAGATGTGAATGCATGATGTAAAGTGTTAACACATATTAAATACATTTGCCTCTACCTGACAAATTCCTTGGTGTGTTATCACCTCCCTGTTGCAACATACAAGCCAATGAGAACCAAACACTGTTAAAAAAGCTAAACTCTTCCGATGTTCCTTTTCCATTTTCATCTTTGAATCCATAAGGACTGAAATAGTTTATTACAAACACGGCTATGGCAAAGACCACCAGACTGGCTAGTGTAGAGATCCAAACATATTGGTGAAACGGAAGCATAAACTGGAATAAATTAACTTCGCCAGCGGAAGATGTTTTCTTGATTAGTATCTCTCTTGTGTAGTACATGTACGGCACAGTGAAGTCCACCACTTTCTCGCGACGCTGTGTTACTGTAATCGCTGCAACTGCGATATCAGCACGCTTTAGGAAAGAGAAAAAGAACCATGTATTTCGATCACATGACTAACAAACAGTTTTTATATTAATTTATGATGATCACTCGTACATCGAATTTTGGTTTCTTACAGAAAACCAAAATGTTATAACACATGAGCTTGCTGTCGTAACTGTGCTATATCACAAAAGTTTATTCACCAGGATAAATCTCAAACATTAACAGATCCGGTGAAATTCGAACTTTGCTAGCTCTTACTAGTCCCAGTGATGTGCTAAAGTTAAAGCCCAAATTTAGCCCACGTCTGACGTTCCCTCGAATACTGACTACCACGGTAACCGACTACAAGTATCGTCTGTTCCCATACATGTTCTATCCGCCCCAAAGACTTGCAAGATTAAAGTACATGAAATCCTAATTTGATACATATGCGCCTACTAGATGCATGGCTAGTCGTGTAAATAGGATTTGCTCAGTTATTGGCATCGAGTTTTCCTTATTTTTCATTTCGTTATTTTCCATTTAATTGGTATAAATATACTACTGGTACTGATGAAGAAAGAAACGTTTGTATTTTTTCACTTCTCAAATACTTGTGGAAAATTGTCTCTCTAAATAGTTCAACTTTACCACAAAAAGCTTCTGTTTGAAGTCTAGTACAGGAACAAGGATAAATGTTCAAGTTACCTTGTTCATTAGCTCGCCAATCATTCCATTCCACGTTCCATTTTCCGTTTCAGCCCCGTACAACCCGTCCGGGGAGGGATAGATCTCATATGTAAACTTGAGATTTCTTGCCAGCTCATTCAGCAGAAGGATACAGTATCCGGTATACGTAATGCTGCCATCTTTTTGCCTTTTCGCTATCACGAATGGTGCGTCCTATTTTAAAGTATCGTATAAAGAAGATGTCAATTGTTAATTAGTGTTATCATTAGGCATCTACTCTCTGTCTATTCTGTTGTAGACAGTGAGTAGAGTGGCAGTGTGTGTTTCGTAACACAATTTCGGTTCCCTCTTTGCGATTAAGACGATTTAGATAAAGATTTAAAGGACTGGCAGTAAACTGAAACAATAAGGTTATTCTCTCGCAATTTCTATGTGTGATAGGAGACACGGACTGTGCCCTCGTCAACTACAGCTGTATGACTCGACAGGAATCTTGAGTTCATAATCTGATTAGATAATTGTTACAGTTAAAGTCAATTGACTAAAAACAGTAACAAAATAGAGCTTTCACAAAACCTTTTGCACACTAGTACAAGGTTTTATCATGTAAAACAACAAAAGCAATAATAAATGGATGTGCCACTTCAGATCTTACCTTTGCAACAACAGCCTTAAGCTTCCTTCCTTCGAGACTTCCTGTGGAATGTGGATCGTCGATGTTGCGTAAGACACTTCCAAGCAAGACGGCACCTTTAGTTGAATTCCATGTACCTATCTAAAATAAGTTGTAGACAGCAAAGGAATAAGTAAACCTAATTGACAGACCTAAAAGCATGAATTTGAGTTAGCAGAGTTAAACATCACATAGTCGAGTATTTTCTGCATATTCTGCTACAGCTGTATGGTACCCTAAAATATGGTGATTTTCATGAAAAATTCAATTTGGTTGTGGTGATATAAACCAAAGAATTGTAACATTTCAAAGTCTGCCACGTGACAGGGGATGATTTGTCCAATGGGTGTGGTATAAAATAAGGTTGTATCCAAAAGAGCTTGTAAAAACACTGGAAACAAGAGTTGACATCCCAATTTTAAGTTCATATCACAGAACAAAAACAGGAACTAACACGATATGTTGTTTTGTAAAAGCGGTAGGAAATGCTCTTAAACACCACCTCAAAAGGCTGTGGTTTAAACAAACGTTTTGGTTCTTATATAGGGTACCATTCCATCTTAATTAAAGTTACAAAAACAGGAAAGGGAATCAAGCATCAATCGCGTTTTAGTTCAAATCAAAAATGTGCTCACAGGAAAGTTTTAATTATCTCTTCATGGTATGGTAAGTAGTCTACCACATCAGTTAACGCAAATGACTAAAAACCCAAAAAGATTCCTTGTCTATACATCGTCAGTTACCTTTACCAGGGAATTGTTTCGAAGGTTCAAAATCTCCAGTTGGATTCCTTCCCGCTTTCCATACTTGTTGAAATGAATATGGCCTGTTGAACCATCTAGATTAACCTATTTTTAGCAAGAAGACGATTGTTAAATAAAAGTAAGAAAGAAAAAAAAAAATAAAAGACAAACACCAACGACAACACAGCTCAGACAAAAGAAAGTTAAAGAGATGAAATCCGTAGAATAGTATGTTGTATGCCGATTTAGGCGTGTCACGCAAAAAAGATGCATGAAAAACTTGCAGAAGAAGAAGAAGAAGAAGAAGAAGACTGTCAACATCGCGTTGCTGCAGTGATACCTCAAAATGTTCTTTCAGAATTTGTCCTTTTTAATAAGACATATGCATAAGACAGAGTCTACGTGGAATACAAGTACATGTATGTTAAAGGTTTAGCCGTATCAAATCCATGCGTTCAAACAGTCTACCGCTTACCTTTCTCATGCAGGTTAACATTGCATTCCTATCTTTCGAAGTAATGGCAGACCCATTCATTGATGAACATGGTTCTATCTTTATTGCATGATTGATGACTTGGAATGCATCGAACACAATTGAAATGAGTTCCTATGGATATAATAGTGTTCATTAATTTAGTTGCAACTTTTCTTTCATACCCTCGTGCACAGTATCAGTAAAGACCGCGGCAAGATATATTGCTCCCCTTGTAGGGACCACGGTCGTTTCTTTCGGAAGTGTTATTTTTAAAGTATGCGTTATCACTGCTTTCTTGTCCTTAATGGTTCTCTCGGTGCCTTGCAACTGGTCTGATCAACCTAACGCAGAATCTACGTGCTAAACTCAGTCAAAGACTGAAGTCGTCAAGTTTGCTAACATCTGACAGCCACTTCAACCGAGGTAATAAACGTACTTTGCTGCTGTCGTTAGATTTGTTTTGAGTTGCAACAGGAACCGAGCTGTGGATGCCTGGAAGTTTGAAAGCTAAAACAATGTTGTTCCAGTTGCAGCTCACGTTAAATGGTACCTGAAGGGGTAAGATATGAAAAATAAAATGATTGTTATAACTAAAACATTTGAGATGAAATTGAACCTATTTTCATGTTGATGTACGCTCTCACTTTGTAACTGCTTATAAATGATCTCGCTTATTATTAACAGGGGAATGTCCCATAGTTGATCATGACTTGAACAGTTTAGAACTTTTCGTGGCAGTGGAAGCAGCCAAACATTAGAGTCTCATATAAGGCACCTCTCGTAACAATTTAGTTTGACATGTCACTATTTGGTCGCAGGTAAGAAAAGCACCGTCAGAAAGGCAATATGGTTAATTAAGCCATTCTTATACTCTAGAATATGACGTTGTTTTACTTTAATCTAGTGTAAAATAAAATAAAATAGAGTCAATAATTTGAACAATTGTCATTCTCCTCATGCAAAATCGCAATGTTTGTCAACTGATGTTCAAACCTTTCCCTGAATTATCCATTTGTAGCCCTTCCTATGTTGACAAGGTTTCTGCAAAAACGTAAGAATATGATTACTTTCGATCGCGCGGACTACTTTTAAAAGCTCTTCGGCGGATGAAAGCAATATTGTACCCACACCTGAAACCAGGAACAAACTGTCTAGACTGTTAGATTTCAGCAAAAAAATTATCATCCTTGTGTTACAGCATAAATGAGCTACACTTTAAATTAACATCATTTAGGTCAACGCATCGAATAGCATAATTCATCTGTTGTTGGAAAACATATCTGACAGAGAACCATAATGCCGAGGCTCTTGATTTGAAACCTAAAGAGGTGACAACTGGAAGGGAAACCAAATATCATATGATCACCTATGAGTTGCTTTACACTGTAAAAGCTGCCCCTCATGAATAAAACGTTCTTGTTTGACCTTTGCCGAAAGCTTACAATCAAAACTTGTTTTGCCCAATCATAATCTGATCCATTGCATTTGAATATTACTCTATTCTAGTTTTCATGTGATATACAGTTCTCAAAAGGTCTCAAAAGCTCAGCATTTCTTAGTTCTGTGATCATAACTTTTGAAGTGTTAAGTAATCATAAGCTTTCCTCCTTTCCAGAAAATGCCAAGCGGAGTCCCTGAGCGCCAAAGGCGCGTGAGCGAAGCACCATGCCTATGAAAATTTAAAAACCCTTTGAGCAAATCAGTCAGTGAGTACATGCTACGCCACAAACGGATATTTAAAAGCTTTCAAGGTCTTGTTTTTGTTCATAACATAGTCAATTATCTTTTTTGGTCTTAAAATTGAAAGATAAAAAACACCAAAAATTGTTTATCAGCAGGCAATGCAATCTAATATAGTTTGCTCTACGGTTAACATCCCAAAGTCGTGGGCATTCAAATTTGTATTCGTGAACATATGAAATAAACTATAATCTACGATGCTAAGACTATTACGAAAACTGGGAGGGGCGCGATAGCTTCTGCTCATATGACGTATGACGTCAACCAAAATGGCGCAGAAATTGTAGACCGGCGACGAAAAAAAAAGTAAAAAAGGTCACCTTAAAACCACGATTATGAAATGCGTTTTGCAAACGCAATTAAAGTGGTATTATGACGAAAATCGCACCTTTCCTATTTAAGCCATTTTGAAACATAAAAAGTGGATTGCATGAGAAGAAAAAGGCCGTTTACTATTTTCGAATATCTCTTTTCTTTCCAAAGATATTCAAGTTTTTGAAATATGCAAATTAGCCAAGGGATGACGTCATGCACTCAACCAGAGTTTGTTCAAATATGATGAAAAGAGATATTTCAGCCAATTTGTATCAGAAATGTTTGATTTTTTGCAGTAAGATTCTAGTAAATGTGCTCCACAATATGAGCCTAACAGTTCTGTTACCAAGGTAACATACTGGGTTCCAGACCTCCCCATATTAAAAGCTTTCCTGGCCACCTTTGGCGTTCCATTTTGATATTTGCTAACACCACTTCATATGCATGATGCAGCAAGCCTATAAATATGTTAGCTCGACTTTGTGGCCTTGTTTAACATTTCCACGCTGAAAATGACCAACATATTGAAATCAAGTGGGTGGCGACTGGAAAAGAGTGAATTGCCATGGCAGCAGAATTTTTTACAGCCATAGGTGTGTTTCCTGTAGAACTATTAGCCTGCCAAGTGTCAGTGATTTGCACAGCAAATTGGCCAAGATAGTTCTATTTATATACTCAATGTAATACTGGGTTGAGTGTATGACGTCATCGGTTATCTCATTTGCATATTTCACCCATTTTTCAAACTTAAACATCTCCAGAACTAATGCAGATATTTGCAAACGGCAAACAGCGTTTTGATTCTTTCATGGAAGTCTATATGATACACTCAAATTTGATCATAGTACCACTTTAAGGATCCACTGAAATAAAATTGTAAATGACATAATGCCATTAGATGTACCTTTTGTAGCATTAATTGAATAGTTCCCGTGCCAATGTAAAGTAAAAGTACTTCGGCGTCAAGGTTTTCAATATCTTCCATTGCCCTCAATACTGAAGATGTCGGGCTTTCATAGCCTTTTTCAGAAAGCTGCACCAAATTCACCGTCATACTTAATTTCTGTGCTATGGTGTAAAAATAACCAGCTTCGTACAAACGAGACTCTGAAAGAAATGTAAATTAAAGTTTCGAAAATGTCTTCGGCAATTTTGCTGTTCATGCCTACGCCTGCAAACCACAATCAGCATTAAGAAATTCTATACTAGAGCCGTGAAAAAACGTCTTTAACAACCTCATTGTATAACCACACATTTAAATTCTGGTCTGTCTTAGTCTTCCCTGGAATCCTTAAATCCGGAATCCCTTGAATCCTTAATCCTCCCGCAAATAATAACATGAAGAGGTATTCGTTACGTACACGTTGTTTAAAAAGAACTAAAAGTAAAATGTCTTAATGACAAAAACATACAAAAGCTGCGTTTGCCTTCGAATACAAGTGCTATGCTTTTCCAGTTAAATGTGTTCAGTATGTCAAGTGTAGCATGAGCGTAGTCTCTGTATCCCGCTGACATCTGAATCGCTTTATCGCATTGGACAGAGGGCTTACCGTCTCCATGGAGACGGATAAGAGGAATACCGGTCACTTCAGAGAGTGCACATGCGCTCGTCTTCCTGTTGCTTCCCTCAATAAGAACAACGACGTTTTCATCAAGAAACAATGAAGCTGAAATAAAAATTAGATTAAAGCTCATATTCGTTACAGCATAAGCAAAATATTGCGCTGCAAAATGAGCAACATTTCCTCATTGTCCTATAGCAACTATCAATAAGTTGCCGTTTTTCTTGAGATATACGATGACACAGTGCATTCCCTAAAATATAAAATGGCAGAGAGTTTTAAAGATGGACTAAGTACAACGCCGATTGTACAAGGCATGAAATAAAATTTAAAGCAAAAATTGTCATACTATGCACTTATCAAAGTTTCAACCATCAGAGACTATCAACTGCAGTCATACCGTGTCTGCTGTTCAGCTTTTGCAATGTGCATGTACGACGCTACACTAACTACGATTACAAAACATCATTTACAAAAATCTGTTGATGAAAAACGAAATCCATCGAAGCGTTATCTGATGTTGTTAACATTAAAGCAACGGTTTAATGTGTGGAAAGAAGACAAACGTCTGTGTCTTATGAGATATCTTACCTTGATTATATAAGTCTCTCTTTTCTGACACGTTGACGTTTTTTAAAACTATTGAAGCATTGTTCAAAGTGTGGATATTATTGACGAAGAAATTGATGGCATCAAACTCTGCTGGATATTCATTAACAACACCTGAGTGAAATGAAATGAATAAATAAAAAATAAACAAATAAATAAAATAATTAAATAAATAAATTACAGTATTAAGAGAGGAAACCACATCAGTCGTAGCTAGTTTTGGTGCAGGTCTTCTCTCCTGGTGGAATTTTGTTTTGGAGTGTTGGTTTTTGTGGAGGTAGGAAAAACCGGAGAACCCGGAGAAAAACCTTTGGGACAAGGAAAGAACCAACAAAAACTCAAACCATATTTTCACCAGGCTGGGATCGAAGCCAGGCCACGTTGGTTGGAGCCGAGTGCTCTCACCACTGTGCCATCCCTGAAACAAGACAACTCAGTCACACATCATCAAGACAATAAAACAAGAAACCAGTATATCAGTCAGTTACCTACCCCAAGTTAATATCCCGTTATTTGAGAAAACCTTGTGCACGAGTGAGATAATAGTTATGAACGCGATACACACGAGTCTTCCTGCCATGCTATATTCTAAAAGAAAGTGAACAGACAATGAAACAAATAAATGGCAAACAAACAGACATGTAGGAAGACTGCCAGGCAGATAATTGTTGTCGTTGTGGTTGCATGTACACACAGAAAGACTAAGATGGTCCGCCGGTGGTCCCGCGGGCACACTGGCAGCGTGTAGCATAAGCCTTTAAGAATACAACCATTCAATAATCAGCAATTATTGAATGAGGCTGAGTAGAATATGAAGAATTCTGCAGATGTTTGTTTTTTCGATCACCAAAAATAACACAATCTCGTCACCAGGTTTTCTCGGTCAACGGTTCAATAATCTGCAGCAGGCTACACCTTTGACGTCATTTTGACGTCAGTATTGGTTCAATATTTGGCCAACAGCAGCTGGTTATGGTGAATTATGCGTGTGGTTTCAACTAATCAGAAACGGGGAAATATTTCTAATGAATAATATTGCATATTATGCGTGGATATCATTGTGATAAAGCCGTGACTAGAAATAATAGCCGTGAAGTGATATGATATCATTTCACTGCAGTGAAATGATATCAAATCACTTCACGGTTTGAATTGTCCAATCAAAGAGACTGTAATAATTTGGTTGGACCAATCGGGTAGCACGTTATATTCTAGCTGACGCCAGGCGTCAAATTTGGCGGGAAGAATTGCTTTTCAGTTTTATCAAATAAATGGCCGCTTCGCGATTTTTGAATGTCTCCGATGAAGGTATGGTATTAAAAACTCGTGAATAAAAACGATAACAGGCTCTTAACATGTAATAATCTATATTTATTTTTCCTTCAAAATACTTCCCCGTTTCTGATTGGTTAAAACTACACGCATAATTTACCATAACCAGCTGCTGTTGA
>CM042758.1:7198549-7219245 GCA_022496165.2 Catalaphyllia jardinei | reverse complement strand
AAATCTGATCAGTATGATGGAAACTAAATATTTTATATTGATATAAGCCAGAAAATATTTGATAACCATTGTAAACATTATATGCTTTTTGTGCGTAGGTTAAATTAGCATATAATTTAATTGCCAGATATTCTATAAATAAACTGAATAGCTCATAACAGTATATATCCGAACAAGTTGTGCTGACAACAGAATATTGACTATTGTTTACTAACATATCTTAGAGTTCTGTTTGATTTGAATTAAAGAATGTACCAAATGCACCCAAAGCTGCTGCATTGTTTCATTGTATTTGGGACCAGGTTCAGTTACGAGCTTGCTATGAAGTAATTGTTTATTAATTTAATGTTTTGTTTTTTTGTTTTTTTTTTACTAAGTTCTTTGAAATTGATGTTATCATGAAATAAGGGCTGAAAGTAGAACTAACGCTATGAACCTTTTAACGACCAATTTCAAGTTTGACTCCAAGGGTAAAATTTACATGTTAAAATATGTAGCAAGGCGCTGAGATATGTACAAAGAAAAAATCGAAAAAAACTAAACAAATTAAACACTCCACAAACAACTCTTGAATAGTTACGTAATGGTCAAAGACAGTTTGAACTCATTGCAATATCTGAAGAAATGTGACGCGAATAAATAGGGGTTGAAATCGATCACAAAGACCTAACAAATGTCATTCAAGGATAGAGGCACATTGCCAAATAAACAAAAAACATCTACTAAACGAAGTCATCACACGAGAACTTGTTGGTGAGGACTCACCGCTTTGGTACTTGTAGCATTGTTTATTCCAAAGACATACAAACAAAAACTAAATACAAATATCAAATTAAATCAAATTCTCGTATTAAACCCTTTATTGGAAAATACCTTCAATCTACACACCCTTACAAGTCAGAAATCTAAAAAGTCGGTTTAACTATAAAAGGGTGACCAATAAATTGCATAAAATTCAACTATATTTAATGAGCCTATTTGACCATAAGCGCTAAATTGGACTATGCTATCATAATGCCTTAATTCATTGGTCACAAGATTAATTTGTACACCACTGTACATACTGTATTCATCCTCATCCTCATCCTCAGTGAAGGTATATAGTTTTATATAATAACCCAAGTTATTATCACGTTTTGATTGGTTCTTGCCTATGATCTATTGGAGGATAGACGCACGATTGACTTCATCATTACAGAGTTTTTGCCCCTGTGTTTCAAAATAGCGGAAGTTTTGAGAAGTTACATAATATTTTACGCGGCTGGGCAAAATATAAGGTACAAGAAAGTCTTGCCAAGGCATTAAACAGGTTCGAAAAGCAAGAAGGAGAAAGATAAAGCCGTTTCTTTCAGAAAAAGATTCAGAAAAAATACTCGAGCAGTCTCAGTCGGCAGTCAAACTAGGCTAAACCAAGCACAAAATGTTGGTAAGCCGAGAACCATTGATTTATCTCGAATTTAACAAATCCTATAGACAAAATGTTTCTGAGATTCACTTATTTAAAAAATTCAACTTTTCCCAGTCTCAACTGTGGACAGACTGATTAATGTCAGGAATGAAACATGAAAAAATCACTTTTAAAATCAGTTAAAATAAACACATAACCTTGCTTTCCCGTCGATGCGAGTATTCCAGTCCATTTCAGGGCACGGCAGCGAACTAAGTATCGCTAACCACAGCTCGCAGTCAACTGTATCGCAGCAGCCCCCGGCATTGTATCAAACCGATTTGAGAATACACATTGATCACATTGAGAATACACATTCGGCACATTGATCCCTACTCCAGGTATGACCAAAATGAAATAAAACGGAATAGAGGACTAAATTATTTTAAGCAAAATTGCCAAATTAAAAATAATAATAATTTAGTCCTTTATTCCGTTTTATTTCATTTTGGTCATATCTGCCGTTGGGATCAGGAGGGGGGTGAATAGGGGTATGCAAATCCGCCAATCCGTGCCTTTTTTTCGCCAAATCCGTAGATCCGCCAAAATTTTTGTTCAAATCCGAAACCACAACCACATCCGAAAACATAAGTGTAAAGATTCAAAGGTAAACTGGTATATCCGAATGCCACTGTTAATTTCGCACAAATAGTAAAGAAGACAACATGCTTGATGACAATAACACAGTGCAGTCTCGCACCTGAGTTTTAATGAACTTCTTTCGAAAAAAAGAAAAAATAATTTGGATGAACTCATTAACATTCCGACCAAGGCTGAATTGAAGAAAGATCTGCGATCCAAATTTCGTTTAGGACTCAAGATCCGAACATAAGACAGCACAATCCGGAATCCGCGTCAAAAATTAGAGCTGATCCACGATCCACTCTCTTTTCAAAATCCGCGAATCCGCTCGATTTTCCGCACAAATCTACAATCCGTGCTCCTTTTATGGCCAAATCCGTCGAGCCGAAAGCCTATTCACCCCCCTCGATCAGTGTGCCGTGGTTATACAGTTTTTAATTCCATTTGATTTGAGTATCACCTACCACAGAAGACAACAATTTCCACCGTTACAAATGCTCCTTTCATTCAAAACTCGAATTAAATGGCCTCTAAGTTCACCGAAAACACAAGTTGATGATTAGATTATGAGCTCGAGATTTCTAATTAAACAATAGAGTGATTCTGTCGACGAACTATCGGCTGATAGCTGTCCCGCGAAAATTTGATGTCCTTAAAACAAATATTTACCCGAGAAGCGAAGATTCGAGGGCATAAATGTTAGCTTTTTTCAAGAGGCAACTACCAGACTGATCTTCTTGCGTGTACTTTAATTTGGTGTTTTTGGGAGCCAGCGTGTCACAAATGTAACCGCTAGGAGACCGAAAAATCGCCCAGCGAGGTAGTTATCAGAGATCAGCTCGAAAACGGCGAGTGGAGGTGCCACAGTCACGGCTAGCTTGCCAAAACAATCAATTGCCTTGACAAGATCGGCCAGATCGGCCATAATTACTATAAACTCATTCAGAGGGCGTACAAAGCCCCTTTTATCGAGCTAGTATACTCAAATATAAATTTGACAGTCATGGCGGGCGTACCAAAACAACAGTCTTGCCAAAACAACAGTCAATTGCCCTGACAAAATTGGCCAGCTTGCGATAACTAAGGAAAAAAGCTCTTGAATATATTCAAATATATTCACTATAAACGTAATCAGAGGAAATATAAAGCCTCTCTCCAATCGAGCTACTGTGCTCGAAATCACAAATTTGATCGACGAACGAGTCACGAGTCACACAACATGACTCGCTGTTTATTAGTTTATGCCGTCGTTTGTGCTTACCCATTACCGTTCACAAAAGTGAAAAACAGTCTAAGCTCTTTTTGCCAGAAAGCCACTATCTATCAAGCTTTTGGGAACTTAGCAAATTAATTTGGATAGTCTTCTTATTCTAAAACTTCGTTTGAAAATTATCCGATCAGAAGTGCTCAAGCCCTAAGTCCACTTGCCGAAGTGCGACCTGCACCGAAGTAACAACTCACGAAAATTTGTAAATGCTTCTTGTATTGTGTATGTTGCTAGTGGTGTGACTAATTTCGATTTCTCACGTGAATATCAAAATAACATTTTGAAAAGCAAAGAAAAACCAAAAAAAAAAATATGTGAAAATGCATTGCTTTTTAAAACAATGTTCCATTCTAAAAGATGGTCTGTACTCTGGTTACTTATTAATTTTTTCTCGGCGCACAACTGTGCCAGTGTTTACTCGTTGGCACTCTACCGGCAGGTATTTCTAGTCTAATTGTCTAATAGAAACTCGAGTGCAACATTGGGAGAACGAGAAATGCTCTGGGAGCACGAACCGACAAGCGAGTGTTTCCACCATTTTCTGAGTTTGTACTAAACTGTTGCCCAATGAAAGACAGTTACTGAGCTCGAACTAACATAGTCAGTTTCAACTGTTCCTATCCCCAGACCTATCGCATCCACTTCTTAACAGAGAGCTAGCATGCAACGGACTTTAACTTGGCAACCACGTGACAACTATTTCAACGAAACGCAAACATTACGTACGTATGCTTCTAAAGTCAATTTGTTTTCTGTGTTAAAAAGTCAAATTCAGCTTCCATCATGTTGAAAGAAAAACTACACAAGTTCGTAACCATGGCAACATTAATATACTGCTTTATAAAGTTAGTATCTTTACTCCGCACGATAAAGAAATCATAGAACCAAGACGGAAAAATCCCGGTATTTGATCACTATCTATATAATAAATAGACATATCGTTGGAGTTCGAAACCGAAAAAAAAAATTACCTTTGGGGCCAGCTGCACATGAGCACTTCAATTTTCAGCTCTCGAATTTATCCCGTATTCATAAACAATTACGAATTCCTTCATAAATCAAATACATTATCCCACCTTCCCTCCCAGGAGTATGACAATATTTCAACAATAGTTTCATGTAAATATATTAACGATAGAAAACGACGTTTTAATTCACTGACATCATCATCATGAAGAAAAAAAAATTATTCCAATATATGATTATTTAACTCACGCATGAAACTATTCACACTTCACCTGTATATACATGTACACAAAACTGATCATTGGTTTGGAAGGTGCATGCATGCATGGCCAAAGGTTTCAAGTTGCGGAAAATGTAAGAGTTTTTTTACAACGTTATGCCAGACCTCCGGTTAGTTGAGATCCGTAATTTGAGTCGTATTTATATTTATATTTAAACCTGTCACTTGTTAATAGAAAACGACTGTGCGAGGTTTAAAATGATTATATGAAAGAACAGCATATTTTGAAGAGTTCGCTACAGGTGTCCAGTCTCCCGCACACGGATTCATTTGTCGTTCGCGCCTCTATTTGTCTCAAACATTCGGAAACTTAAATTTAAATTTGAAGTGCAAACCTAATAGAAGATTGAATAATACTTCCCGACTCCACTCCAAAGGAAGAGCTAAGAATTTTTGCAGTACATTGGTCATACATCAGCTTAAGTAGGTTGAAATTTACTGCGTATCACCGGAAGGAAAAAACAATTGTTCTAAGTTAATTGGCGTAAACAACGACAAGAAAGCGGGATGCCTTACGAGTAACAACTATACTATTCACAAAGACCATGATGGCTTCCGCACTCTCAAGGTACACCTTGGAATTATTAATGAAAATGGATGGATGATCGAAATAAGTAATATCTTCGACTGCGCTTGTATTGAATATTCTTCCTTGGCGGTTGATGTAAGTAAGTTGCTGTTATTTAACGTTTTCTAGTCGTTTCAAATTTCATTGCCGCTGATTTTGATTCAGGATATTTCTGTTTCAGTTATTTTACAATATGATTATTGGGAGAGTCTGTGCCGGATAAAAGCTGTTATGTTTGAGAATCAGTCATTCCTGTTTAGGGGTTCGTTTAACAAATTTAAATTACTCATACAGGCTGGAATTAAATTCGGACCTTTTGAAAATAGAATATAGTGAGTTTGAAAAATATAAAAATGTCTGCCTGAATTTGTAAAAGCTAAGTCAGGAGATCGTTTAATATGTTAAAGTGTTAAATTTATTTCTTTTCCTGCATTTCAGGCCATCAAACTGATGATTATGCAATAATAAGTAATTTCGACGTATTGAGGTTATTATTTGCTAGGACATTTTCTCACCAGAACATGAAATAAAAACTTACATATATAATTTTTTGAATAGGACAACGGAAGCATTATAATTAGTGTAAAACAAAATAGTTTTAACCAAAATGAATGGAGTGGCAACTTTCTCGTTCATCCTAATTCTTTACGGTTCACTGTAAGAGACAATTTGTGTTTTTCTGAAATTACTCGCGTCTATTGTACACAGAAGGTCTAAGCAGTAGTCCATGTAATTGTAAACGGCCGATTTTGAGATGAAGGTCCGTAGGTGTATAAAGAAACACTAATCTGTGACGATTTTCTCTTGAATTTTGCGAAACAAAATGTTGAAAATAGTTATGTGAAAGCTACCTATGATTAATCTTGCCGCAACCCATCTTAGATTGAATGCTTTCATGGAAGCTATAAAGTTAGGTTAAGGTGTTATTTGTAAAAACAGTCATCTTATGTTCTTTGCAATTGGTTATAATTAATCTTTGCTGTGCACGTGAAGCACATACGATCTGTTATCGGCGTGCGATAACTGTTTATTAATGTGTCCTACTAAGGTTAGTTTGAGATTTGACATAAACTTACTAACTTGGGGATAACTTAAGGGTGTAACCTTTTCGTCCATGACGTTTTCTAGAGGAAGCAAAAGTCTGTAAAAGTTGGTCAGTCATTATGGTTCCAAAAAAAATTATCGCTATTTATTCATTATGCAGTTCTGATCCAACCATTCTTACTTTTTTAATCGAAGAAAACGGTTCTAGTTTTTGTATTAAGGCCCGCCCAGTGAACACAGCTAACAGAAAGGTACTTGATATTGCTGACATGTGAAATTCACGGTTCTGTGGTCTTATTTTGTTTTTGCTTTTTTTACCCAAACAGGTCTGCAATGGAAAGAGGAAGCTTTTACATTGCTCTGATATTCATCGTTTCATTCCTTCCCAAGACCTACGCGAGAAACAGAATATTCAGTTATGGTAAGTCAGTAAGTAATAATTAAGGCTCAACGAGACAGTTTGTTGTCACATGGGTCACATCAAAGTTTACAAAAATAAATTGACAAACAAGGCAAGCAATATCAATTTATGATCAAAATATGTAGCTTTAATAAATCAATATTTTAAAACTAAAAAGTAATGTTTATTTTCTGATCACACACAGGTTTTATCGATGGATATTCACCGGAATACGAAGCGCTTATCGACACCGTCATCAACAAAACTTCTAATTTGAACAATGTTTCGGTAATCTTTAGACAGTACAACTCATCAGAAAGTAAGAAGCTATTTCAACAAGGTGAGATAATTTTTAATATTTTGCTCTCGCAGGCTTTAGGTTAAAACATGTGTGACGGCAGTCTGTAAATGTAACTATATAATGCAAAAAGAACAAAAATCACTGCGAGAACGATTTAAGAACGTTCGCGCCCAAAAGTTCCCCCTTACAGATTTTTTAAAACTTTGACTGCAGGTAGAAAATGATAAGATTAGATTAAAAACGTAGAAAAAATCGGGGGTCACCGAACTCGTTTTAAAGATACGGCGTATCACAAATCATAGCATTTCTAGGATTTCCAGTCATTCGAGGCGATTCTGGCCGGATTCATTACTATCGGCATATATTTAAGTTGAAGAAACATATCTAAGTTATGCGAGTTTGACACAGCATATATAGGCCTATTTGATAGATCTTTTCCACATAAATCATTAAATCCTTAAATCAGGTAGAATTAGCCTTAAAAAAATGCAACTTTTAAGCCACTCACCAATTCGACTCTATTTGAATAGTATATGAGAAATAATTAAAACTTCCCACGTACAGGTATTTTTTTGTTTTTTAGTGTAATGGAAAGAATCAGAAAAGGAAGTGATCTTCAGAAAAAAAAATGGGGGTCACCGAACATCCTACAAAGATATTCGCACACCAAGTTAACGCAAAAGTCATCAGCTCTATGTTTTTGTCGAGTTTCGACTCGGTGCGCGCGTGCCACGTCATGTATAGCGTGCACAGTAAAGATGCGCAGTAGGAATGGGCGCGAACGTCCTTAAGGAGGCTCGAAAGGGTTTTTAGCTGCACGCGTGCGTGCAATCTACACACGCCATAACTAAGATGCACTCGTCAGCTGAGTTCATCAAAACAAGCACACCGGAAATGAAATTTTGCATAAAATAGCGCAAACCGGAAATAAAATCTGCGTAAAATATTTGTTTCTAGCTCGAAATTTTGCTCGGTGACCCATCTTGATTTTTTACATGCACGCACCATTCACGATGGCACTTCAAATGTAAAAGTTTCGGGGAAAATTGTCTAGTAGAATTTTCTGTAGGCCATAAATCGCATTTTGTTTAAGTATATTGAATTCTGCGAGATAGATTTTTTCCACACTGTCTTAAAAGTTAAAGAATTTAGGCAACTTTCTGTCAAAAGAATAAAAATGGTGGGTCACCGAATAGGTTTTCAGATAATTTACAAAAAACTGAAATTTAGTGGACGTTTTTGTGGACCTTGTGCGTTGCCATGGTAACTAATATGACGTCAAAAGTACCTCAAAGTATAGCCCAGTAATAGAGTTGCAAGGAAACATATAGTTTGATTACACCATTAAACATCCTTCTTTGAAATCTTCCATCTTTTTACAAACACTGCAACAACGAAAAACCATTTCGAGCCTCCTTAAGGTGATTCCCGAGTAAAAGAACCCGCCATAGATTTCCCATGAAACTTGGTAAGGCGTTATTACAGTACAAGGAGATGTTAAAAAAGTAATAAAAAGAGGGGGTCACCGTGCTTGTTTTCATGCCACGATGCTGACAAATATGGCTATTTAGGTGACGTTTGATTATGTCAGTGCGCAGCAAATAAGCTCGATTATTTTTCAATGCGGCCTGTTATATCGACTTTCTTTGATTGCTTATTCATCTACGTCCCAGAAAAAATGGCTTCAAATACCCTGCAATATTAATTGAAATTTTATCCTTTAAAGGAAACATAATTTTGACTTGCTCTATTGAGCCCGTTACGTCTCTATCTGTAGCATTTATTTCATTTGCCAAAAAAGTAGCCATAGATTTTTGCCAAATTTTTTCTCAGTTATTGCGGATATTGTTCTCATTGAATTTATAAAATAAAAAGTGGAGGTCACCGTGCCCGTTCAAGAGAAAAAGAGCTTTTATCTCGCTACCGAGCTTAATTTGATGGAAATCTCTTGTGTTTTGTACGCGCACGCGCTCATGTGTGCACGCTGATGACGCAAAAATCGTGCGCAGTAGGAATGCGCGATGCAAAACTCGGGAATCACCATAAGGAGACTCGAAAGGGATTTTAGCTGCACGCGCGCGCGCAATCTACCCACGCCATCACTGGGATGCACACATCAGCGGAATGAATCAAAATCAGAGACAGAAGAGTAGAGAAAATAGATCTTGTAACACGTTAATGCAAATGCCAACGGTAAAATTCTCACAAATTGGTTTTGATTACTTTTCTTGTAACCCGTAAAACGATTGTAAGGAAAAATACCTCCTCGTCACAAAGTATGCGTCCGGATTAAGCCTGTCGTTTCGCCTTCGTAGGGACTCGATTGAGCGCGCGTGAACAACTTTGCGCATACGTTAAGTGGGATCTAGTCGCCCGTGACTTTTTTTTATATTTCCCAACTTTGTGCGGTAATATTTTCACTTCCAGTCGGTGAATTTTTCAAATTTTTGGTGACAACTAAGATCAATCAGATGCTTAAATATACCAAATATACCTGTAGACGGGAAAAAAAATTTAAGGTGATTCCCGAGTAAAAGAACCCGCCATGGATTTCCGATGAAACTTGGTATGGTATCATTACAGTACAAGGAGATGTTAAAAACGTAATAAAAAGAGGGGGTCACCGTAATTGTTTTCATGCCACGATGCTGACAAATATGGTTATTTAGGTGACGTTTGGTTATCTCAGTGCGCAACAAATAGGCTCGATTATTTTTTTAATGCGGCCTGTTATATCACACAGAGTTCGAATTTCTTTGATTGCTTATTCATCTACGTCCCAGAAAAAATGGCTTCGAATACCTTGCAATATTAATTGATATTCTATCGTTTTAAAGGAAACATAATTTGGACTTGCTCTATTGAGCCCGTTACGTCTCTATCTGTAGCATTTATTTCATTTGCCAAAAAAGTAGCCATAGATTTTTGCCAAACTTTTTCTCAGTTATTGCGGATATTGTTCTCATTGAATTTATAAAATAAAAGGTGGGGACCACCGCGCTCGTTTAAGAGAAAAAGAGCTTTTATCTCGCTATCGAGCTTAGTTTAAGGTAAATCTCTTATGTTTGGACGCGCGCGCGCTCATGTGCGCGCGCTGATGACGCAAAAATCGTGCGCAGCAGGAATGCGCAATGCAAAACTCGGCAATCAGTAAGTTTTTACTTTCATATGCCCCACAGTATATTTTTAAACTTGCATATTTTGGCGATCATTCCTAATACAATGTAACATAGGACTTTGAGAAGATTTCACCGACCAGTCTCCCTAATAACACCTAAATATATCGTTGCCATGGTAACAGGTCTTCAGGGAAAAATATGATGTAATGAGTTTATGACGTTTCATTTATGTCTGTGGTAAATTTCACACTGATATGATAAACCAAACTCTATTTGGAAAAGAATTTGTGGAACTAGTCTGGGGAAAATGAAAACTATTTCGAGCCACCTTAATCCACGCGCCTGTTACCTTTCAGATTCTTTTTCAAATCGTTCAAATTTTTCTTGAAGAAAACGTTTTAGATAGTACATATGAGAACTTAAGATCTCAATTTAATTTAGGTTAACTTAGTATTACTTTGCATTATTGATCACAGGCTAGATTACAAGTTTATTAATCACTTTCATTTCAGCCTCTCTGTTTCTTGATCAAAACATCCTTGTGCTCATCGAAGGAAGCAACACGAAGACGTCCGCATGTGCACTCTCCACGGTGACTGGCATTCCTCTTATCCGTCTCCATAGCGAGAGAAGGTCTTTCGATCAATGTGAAAAAGCGATTCAGATGTCACCGGGATACAAAGGATACGCCCAGGCTACCCTTGACATACTGAACACATTTGGATGGAAAAGTATTGTACTTGTTTTTGATGGTAAATACCTGCTTTTGCCTTTATTATGAGTCGTTAAAATCCATAGCTAACGGTAACTAGCATTTACATAGATTTACAAATTTATAACGAGGGCTTGCTTAGAAGGGATTTCTTAACATTCTAGGTTACCTCCATTAATGCATTTATGACAGGGTTCGTAATGACTGTAGTGATATGAAAGCTAAGCTAAACTAGATTTAGTTTAGTTATTGTGGTAGTGTGACTTCTCTATTCATTCTTACTACATACAGTTAATTCATGCTTCGATGATCCAATACCCAAGCAGAGTACAATCGAGAAAAACGTACTCTAGGACGTGCCAGATGAACGTAATTATGGAAAGTAACTCTCAGCGTGAAAAATGCGGACTGTAAAGACAGGCAAACATAACCCAAAAAATTCATTCCCTTGTATCCATTTTAACGCGAGTTATAAGTTTGAACAATTTTCTTAATTTTGATCGACGGTTTTCTGAGTAAAGATACGAAACTACAGCCATCGACAAAAGTCTTGGGACAAATTTGTACTTTTGGCGTTTTTGCGCACACGTCAGACGCGAATACAACTTCACCTGCCTAACCTCGCATCCACCCCCGATGCAATATTGAAAACTGCTACCTGCAATTTCTTCACATTGCTTTGGGTGGGTAGGGGGTACAGTAACTCGCTTTAAAAAGGTAAGCAGCGGTTTTTTTTTCATAATTCAGTAGTAAAACACAGATAATTCGTAAAATTACAAAAGTGTCTCAACGACTAGAGTGACCACCAGACATAGCCTTCTCCAGTGACCAAATCTCCAAATTGGGGCTGTCATGTACCACATGTATGCTGCTTTTAAGTTTGACGTTATACAAACTCTGATCAAAGCTAAGCACGGTTAATGTATTGGTGTGACAGCAAATTCGACTGCAACTAACTACTGATAAGTCTGAAGTCATTTGATATTTACTGAGCCGAAAAAAACTATAGATAACGTGTTGATGTGATTGCAGCCAATATGTCTTTATTTGTTCCTTTAGAGGAAAGTTTGCACGAAGCTGCATACTTTCGCATTATATCTCAAACATCAAAGTTTGTTGTGGATTTAGTTCAGTTTTGCAAGCCGAATGAAAATGAAGAACCAGTAGCTCCAGTATTGAGAGCAATGGAGGAAATCAGAAAGTTAAAAGCTGAAGTCATTCTTCTTTATACCAACAAAGAAAGCGTAGAGCTTCTGTTAAAGCAGGTAAGGGAGGGTGCCGTACTGGTCCGAAGGGTAGTAGTATTATTTACTTTCAAAACGGTTAAACTTAATACATGACGCGTCTCAATGAAACAGCCACGTGTACTGGGAGCAAAATTCAACCTAAACAACCCAAATCACCAATAAAGTACACTTTTTTATGGCTTGCAAAATTTTTTTTGCCTCTAATTTCTTTTGGTATTTTTGTTTTTGTTTTTGAATGAGACAAACAGTTTAATAGAAATAAAACATGATAAAATTTGTATGTAATGATGGTTTGCAGAAGCCTTGTCAACAAAGAGATGACTATAAGAATATGAGATATGTCTATAAGTGGATACTTCAAGGAGAGGTTTGATTCTTACACTACTACTCATGATTTATTATTTTTACCACAGTTATTGAAATCTTTTTAAACGATTTGGAAGAAGACAGCCCATAAAATCATTTTTTCACCACCATGTATTAGTACATCTTAAAGGAACACAATCACGATTTTGCGCATGCGCAAGATTTTGATTTTTGAACAGGCTGTCAAGAATTCAGAGGTGCGGAAACTAATATAGAGCTTTCACAAATCCGTTTGTATCGTCCTCAATCAACTTTGGCTTTGCCCTAAAACTTCTCAGAATCAAAGATTAGTGATACACGGTTCTGGTAAAATGCCAATTTGTGTGTGATCGAGTCCTTCTTTGCATACGGCTGCCGCGCGGGAAATTTGAATTGACCAATCAGGATTCAGCAGGTGGGAAAAAATTTTAGTGTCCTCACGTTAATGTAAGTCGATAGGAAAAGCATTGAAATCAAGCACCTTTTCTCATTGAAGATTGCATTAAATATTCAGTAAAGGGGATTTACAATTCCCAAAAATTCCCAAAACCATATCACATTGCAAAAACTGAAAAAATATGAAACATCTTTTGTCTCCAAACTTCTAATTTGGCGCAAAAATAGTAGTTCTTCGAGCGTCGCCAAAATAGTAGTCTTATTTTGAACTGTGAATTGTGCTGTTCATCGTCAAAGTAAACCCGGAATTCTCTATTTAATTATTGAGAGGCCAGAGCAACTTTAGCATTGTCTTTATTTTGGTTAGCGGCGAACAAAAAGGCCATTTTCGTGTCGTTTCGATAGGACACCTACGTTTTGACTGCCGCACGTACTGCGGGCTCAGCCACTGTATGCAAGGTTACTGTGTTAATTTCATTGCCGTTTGACGGAGCTTTGAGTGGAAGGAAGCGCTATGGCCCTGGAAATAGATGCCTTTCTCCCGACAGCTTCCGCAAAGGTTCAGAAAATCGGAAAAGGACTGAAAATAATGGACCTAGGAACAAATCAGAATTTTTATATAGAAATCGATTCACGAGACTTGGAAAAGACTGGTAGAATCACGCTTGCATGAGCACTTCTTTGTTTACATTTTATACTCTTGAGCGGACCTTTGCTCGTTGGTTTTCTTTCCCGATCTTCAAACACTATTTCTCTGTGTTTAAGTATGCTCTGTGAGAATCACTCCGATATATTTGTTATTTAGCTATGAGGATAGTTTTGTAAATATGACAACGACTCATGTCAATCAGTAAAATTTCCGCCATAACATTGCACATCTGAATATTTTACAGACGAGCATATTCAGGCGCGGACTTATCGTGGCCTTGTTCTTGCGCTGCTCATGCGGCTTTTGGCGTGTTTCGTCACAAAAAAATGACTAAACGACATGACTTTTCTTCCTGTAATAGAACGACCGGCAAAATCATACGGCCATAGACAAATTGAAATATCTTTCTCTTGCCTCTTCGACGCGCTCGTCTTGATCGCATGAGATTACATTTTATGGATTTATCATTATTAGTCTATTTCAAACTACTTTCTTGAAAGAACGCGAGCGGAGGATCGGATATAAATAGCGTTTATCGCATGCAAAAATTGTTGGCATGACGCGACAAAGTTACAGTTCTATTGTTTCCAAGATCCAAGTTTGCGCGTAAAAAAATAAAAATAAATAAAAAAGAAATAAATAAAAAAAAAAAAACGATAGTGTCCCAACAAGTAGGAGAGGACACACTTAGCTAAAATTGATAATGTTATGTCTTCCACTTTTTTCCTCTACAGCTGCCAATGAACTTAAGCTGCCACAAAGACAGTATTGTTTTATCTTTGAAGCTTCCATACAGTCAGGGTTCCGCTCCAGATGGACTGGTAAAATCACATAACACCATGAACCTTTTTTTTTTTGCTATATGCAATAATCAGATGCGTTTATTTAAAGGATAGATGATACTACCGTATTGTGCAAAAGTAACGCAAGCGAATTAAGTCCGCCAAATGTCGTGCATTGTGCCCCCGAATTGTCACCGATATTTCGTGGAAGTTTCGTCTAGGATGACATTGGCATATGGCTAAAATGTCAGCGAAATATCGGAGTTTCAAATGTAACATCGGCGATATTTCGATCTCTATTTATAATGAAATCGAAAATTCCCTAACAGGATATTGTGGCGATATTAAATTTCGCCACTGGGTCTCAAATCTTGGGGAGATCTCACATGTGTTAAATGACTGTTGCGAACTTTTCTGACCACAAAATGCAAAACAAACTGAAGCATTGCACCAATATTTTAAAACATACATCAACGGCGACTATTCGATGTTAGTCAATTTTGTTCTTCTAGATAAAACATTATTCAGTGAACACTATAGTTGATTTTATTATTTCTTAATTTTCTCTGTATACTGTTATCTTGACTTTAACACTCTGGTCAGGTAAATGAGCCTTTCTTCCAGCTAAACAAAAAGATCATCATCTCAAACCCTAGTTGGGCTCTACTAGCTTTGCATCTTATAGGTAATGTTAATGAACAATCGTTTTAAAACGTTTTATGTTATCTTCTTAGGACATGGTGGCACTTGCTCACGATGCAGTGCAAGTTATCGACCAAGCAATCAATACAGAGCCGTGTCTATCGATCAATGGAACTTCCATTAGTTCAAATGATAAAGAAGCTATGTTAACGTGTCTGAAGAAGGTGGGCGTTAGGTACACTCTACTACGAATTATTCTCTGAAAATATAAAATTCGTCAGCAAAGATAGTCAATATATAGATTTTGATAGTTTGGAAACCACAAACTATCTGACTAGTAGCAAACCTTAGGTTTATAAGTGGCTAACTTCGATCGCAGCTAATGCTAGTTTTATTGTTTTGAATTAAAGAATCAATTTTTCGACTAAATTAATAATCCGCAAGTACTATTGTTGTATTCTTTGATAGATAAATAGCCTCCATACTTTTATTAATTAGGTCTGATACTGGCCAACCGGTGTTTTCTTTTCAGCAAAGTTACACAATTCTAATTTTCTGTTTTTCATCGGTGAATACTTCTCTGTAACAGGTTAACATAGACGGTTTAACAGGCCCCATCCATTTCGACGAGTACGGGACGAGAACAGATATTGAACTGGAAATTTTAAATCTCCGGAACAATTCCTTTAAAAAAGTAAGTGACCCATCAGAGAACAAACATATTCCTTAGCAGCCTCAAATTGTCCAGTTTCAACTTGGGCTTCTTCTTCCCCTAAAAGTAGTCGACGCATTAGTCATGTTGAAAGAACAGTCGTATCCAAATAATTGTCTTCATGTACGAGACTTATTCTTAATTTGCCTCGAAATTAGGTAGGCACGTGGAATTCAAACAAAGGTGCCATTCTATTTGCTAATATCTCGAGGAACATGGACAATCCATTGGATACAGAAAGGCTTGAGGGAAGAAAGTTGAGAGTTGTCGTTGCAGAGGTAATCAATCCTTTGAAATTGTCTAGGTGTATCTAGTTAGTGTTGTCACCAATTTTGGCCGATTTCCGAGTATTTGCTAATCTCAATGATCTAAATCGGGCTTGGTATGAACTCACGACCTCCGTCAACATTCTCCCAAACAGGCTTCCTGGTCGACGGAGTCGTAGTAATCAGAAGTGCAGCGGTAAACGATCTTATGAAAATCAAACCAACTCTGTTTGAACAGAATACCGGTCATTCCGCTTTTGACTCCGTCGTTTTGATCTAATGAAAACTAAATTGTCTGAGTACATACACACATACACACACACACACACACACACGTACACACATACACACATACATACATACATACACACATACGTACGTACGTACGTACGTGCATGCATACATACATACATACATACATACATAATATTTTATTGCAACTCCCTAAAAAGGGTTTTTAGTTACAGGTTAAATAAAAAATACAAAAAACAATAATTGATATATAAATAAGAATAAATAAGCAATTAATTAATACAAATCTAAATAAGTGAAATTAAGTTAAAAGTAATTGTTTAGTCAATTTCGATTTAAAGGCTTTTACAGAATCTACATCTTTTAAGATCATTACTTAGGTTTTCCATAGTTTTGCCCCAGACTCTGACTATTTAGTTTTTTCTGGATCGTAAACAAACCCGAACTGGGAGAAATGGAAACGTTCTGATTCTTCCGAGTCTGATTCCGTCGAACTCATGACTCAGCTTAAGACTATAAGACTCCGGCTTGGTTAAGCACGCTCACGACTTCCGGCACTACAACTTCGCTCGCTCTCTCTAGTGATAATTAGCCCTTAATAAGATAACAATTATGAAATGATCTACTGGCTTTCTTTTAACAGAATGCACCTTTCACGATGCGTAAGAAGCTTGAAGACGGCAGCATTTCATACAAAGGATATTGCATTGACCTGCTGAATGAACTGGCAAGATACCTTAAATTCACATACGAGATCTACGTCAGCCCTGACGGGTTATACGGCTCTGAAACAGAAAATGGAACCTGGAATGGAATGATTGGGGAGCTGTTAAACGAGGTTCCTAAAAATATATATTGTTTACTTTGTCTGTTGTTCGAGTGTTGCTGAGTGTTGCTCTACTATTGCAGAATATTCCTACATACGTGTTTGTTATACTGCGTTTTGAAATTTGTGGGCGCTGCTCGTGTGGCCGGAAGTCATTCCGTCACATTTCTCGTTGTGGACACCCTTGGAACCGTCATTTAGTGTCTGTAATAGTGGAGTGATTTGCATTAACAGTTTACTTTGTTACAAAATCATACAGTATTCGTCAAAATAGTGTGTAAACTAGTAAATATTCTGTAAGACGACAGAATAATTATCTCATTCAATATGTCCAAGATGTCCTTTGTAAGATCTTGTAACGAGAGTAGAAAAATAGAATAGCCAATGGGAATTTTGCGTTTTCCATCGAGCGCAGAAATGAAGAAAAGAGACTCTTATAGCAGTATTGCCTCTCTCGCCCACGTTCGCTTGTTCTATCCCACTCTCGCTTTCCCTTCCTTTTCACTCGTTTTACGCCTGCAACACAGGCTCTATCTATCAAGGCGATCAAAAACTCGGTTCAAAGCGGAAGTGGCAACCGACCATGTGGATGGATCTGCTCATACGACAGTTCTACGATACCAAATACTTTTTGCGATGTTGTAACACTCTGAAATTAGATTCCGAATTATATTAGAGAAGTGTATTCTGAATTCTACACACTGGAATCCCGATTCCAAAAGGAAAAATATGTGAAAGACTGGATCCAGATTCCCTTGAATGAGGCGAGTAGAAAAATAAAAATTTTAGTTTGCAACCACGTGAATAGTCTGCAATTCCATAATGGTGAATGGTGGGAGTGATTTCCATCTATTTCTTTCTGGCTTCTGCTAGGGATGTAACTTCTGTTCGCAATAGCGTTCATAATAGCGCCGATTCCGCAAGGCGAGATCTAAGTGTACATCTTTAAAGAACATGAAATTTGAGGCCTCTTTATGCTGAGCTACGTATCGTGAATTGGGCAAGTAAATAGCCACTCATTGGTTATTGACAAGATTGTTGATCCTGTTCTCTCGCTCTCTCTTTTTCTTCCAAAGCATGCTGATATGATTGTTGCGGATCTCACTATCACTGAACGTCGCGAAAAAGTGATAGACTTCAGTGTTCCTTACATGTACTATACTGAAGAGATGTTGCTGAAGAAAACTTCTTCAAGCGAGACAGTCGATTTACTACAGTTTATGAATCCTTTTGACAACAACGTCTGGTTTGCCACTCTTGGAAGCCTGTTTATCATCTCTATTGCTCTGTTTGTACTAAACTACTTTAGTCCTTATGGGTACAAAGATGACAATGGCCGGAGTACATCGCACGAATTCAGTTTCTTTAATAGTGTGTGGTTTGCTATAGCTTGTATGCTGCAGCAGGGAGCGGACAATTCACCACGAAGCTTGTCAGGTAGAGGCAAATTAGCTTAAATTTTCATTAAAACAGTGTCCCAGAATTTTTTCTTTAGTTTTTGATTCCCTCTTTTTTTTTACTTAAGGCCGTATTCTCACTGGATGTTACTGGTTCTCTATTCTTATATCGGTATCAACCTACACGGCCAATCTCGCCGCTTTTTTCACTGTAAAGAATGCAGCTCTTCCCATCAACAACCTCGAAGACATCGTGAAATCATCTTATCAAGTAGGAGTATTGGAGTCATCAAGTTCGTACGAGGCATTCAAGACGAGTCAGTATGAAACATACACAAAGATCTGGCATAGAATTCAAACTGGAGGCACGGTAGTTCAAAGTATACCTGAAGGAATTCAATGGGTGCGAGACAGGCAGGAGTTCGTATTTATCAATGATGGGCCCACTCTCAGATATGTCGCCAACCAACCTCCCTGTGATCTGACAGTAGGTAAACAATAGAATAAATTACTGCGACTCACGCTGAACAAAAATATTGAATCGATGAATTGCGTTAGGAAGTTACTGGTTGTAGTGGTGGTTCAGATTATGTAAATTAAGGGTCGATAATCTATTAACTTTTTTTACAAATCTGCTTTCTTGCAGGCACATAATTTTATATCCAGGACAACCTGTGTCGTAATTACAAGTGTTTCACCGGCTAAATTTGAACCGTTAGATTAAATACTCAGGCCGTTTAAGGCCTGGGTTAGGAATGTAAAATAGAATTATGGTTGGGCAGCTATATCTTTGTGTTTTACCAAGCTGAACTTTACCTAATAATAAAACCCGGCGTCTTGCCTTACCGTAACATATTATTTTGATCAGGTGACGTGTCACGTGATAATTCTATTAACATTTGGTAAATAGGCAAATTAAGTGCGAATTCTCATTCTATTGATTAATAAATGAGCGTTTTCGATCCAATTCTAATTATCAACCTTGCTGCGTTTGGAATTATCTTCCTTGATTTCGTTTTTAGAAGATATATACGATCTAAAGTCGAATTTTGTTGAAAAAAAAAACCACCCTTGGCCCTACAAATTATCTTTCTGCGAAAAGAGGGTAGGTCCTTCCACACGTGAGAGGATGTAAATAGTTGACCTGCATCTAAAACACATTTTTTTTGTCACCAATTCCTAGGTTACTAAGTAACCGTCCTGTTCTGGGCAAGAAGTTCGCAGAAAAACATCGTTGTGAAAGTCTACAGACAGAAGCATAAATCATTATTCACTGTAACATACTTTGATTTAATGCGTGCGTGAAATGTATTTCAAGCATTCGTCACTTTTCTTTGTTTAAATAGTTCCAGGTCTGACGACGGCAAAGGGACTTGCACTCGCTTTACAAGCAAATGATCCACACACTAATGACTTCACGCTGGCCATTTTACACTTGCACGAGAATTATGTCCTTGACAACTTGAAACGGAAATGGTGGGACACTAATAATGGGTGTCCTCAGAAAAAGGAAACAAGTAAGGAACCAGCTTTGTTAGCTATCAGAACCTAAATATGTAAATTATTGCAGTATGTAATTTATTGCAGAATCTAAATATGTAAATTATTACTCTTACATTCTCACATTCTCTCGCTACTCACGATCTATTCTTCATTGGAAAAATGATGCGTTCGCTCACAACTTCAATTTCAAATGATGCCAAGAAATAATTAGAAGCCTTTATTTAAAGTGAATTTCAATTCGAATTCTACCGAAACAGCTAAATTATTAGCTCCCTATTTCTATGCGTGATGAATAAGTTGGGTGAGCGACAGCAATCTTGAACTCAATGAAAATAATAATCTGCTAGTAGTAGAGAGTCCAAGGTGTGTTTTCTAAAAAGAAAGCTTCTAGATATGAAATAAAGACACATGTAGTAGTATTAAGGTTCTAAGGAATGTATCTGTAAGATCAATGCTAAGTTGTTGATATTCAATACAGCGTAAGACTGACGCCTACGAAACATGAGGTGTAGATATAGCCCTGTCTCGGGTTTTACTTGTATAAAGCATCTTATAACATCCTATCTCCGTCATGGATTAGTTTACTATGCAAATCATATACATGAAAAAATTACTCGATTCTGATTGGCTTAGAGCAGTGCAGTTTAAGTGTAATACCACTGCAAAAAGTGTAACACCAGTGCAAATTACACATCATAATTCTGCATTATGATTGGCAGAAAGACAATGAGAAATTCTGTAGGCCAATCATATCATGTAAAGCATGCAATGACAAAGCTTTTTGAAAAACTCACAAGTGCAAATTAATTCTAAATTGAACAAGAAAAATCGTATGATTACCTATACAAATATTGAAAACAGATTGAAACAGAGAGTAATTATGCAATTATCATCATATGAGGGTGTCAGGTAAGTTTGTAAATTAGTAAGTCAGTTAATTATTGCTGTAATTTTTTAGTCCTTCAATTCTTATTGTAATTCGTACCTTGTAAT